>VIAB01028166.1:21118-32045 GCA_009801035.1 Oophaga pumilio
TTGCCGACTGCATGGCCGACTTCACGCTATGGTCGGGTTTCGATAGGCAAAACCAGACTTTGGCGAAATTCAGCGACTTATGAATCTGACCGACCTGTTTCGCTCAACTCTAGTCGTTATGAGTCATTCTCTGATGGGAAACCCAAAATATATCAGCTACTTAAATAAAAAAAAACAATGCAGTTGTTAGGTGGAGAGTGACTAAACTAATTCCTATTCTTTCAAATCTGCCCCTGTCATGAGGGACCACAATCACCTTTGTGCTGGAGTCCACCCATAGATTCTCTTTATTGCAGAAAGATTAATCAAAATGGCACACATGGTTCATGCATTTTTTACAAAGACAATAATGTTTTTTTTTCTGTCATTAAAAGTTGCATCTTTTTCAAAATGGACTTTTTGCCTTATTTGCATAAAATTGAGACATTTTCAAAATTCACAAAACAATCAATCATAAAAATATGGAAATGTTAAACTCCACCCACAAAGCAAAAAAAAAAAAACTTGCAAGAAAATTAAAAACAGACTTAAAGAAGTTGTCCACTACTTGGACAACTTCTTGTCATACCCCTTACTTGCCCCCCATAAAATAATAAAACTCACACTCAACTCCCATGCTGGCGCCATTCCGGCGGTGTTGGCACTCTTTCCCTGCGGGGCTCCCATGCTGTTGTTGTGACACGTGATGCTGACGCCCAATCAGCGGCTGGTGTCCCTGTCCCCACCTCCTGTCGAATTGAGCATGAAGAGTAAGTCCGAGATCAGCTGCAGCCCGGACTTCCTCTTCATGATCAATTTGTCCAAATGTGGGGACGGTGACGCCAGCCCTGATTGGGCGCCGGCGTCAAGAGTCACAACAGCATAGGAGCCCCAAGAGAGCGAGTGCCGGCACCGCGGGAACTGAGTCGGCACGGAAGGCGAGTATACGCTTTATTATTTTATGGGGGCCAAATATTTTGATCAAGAAGGGGTTGTCCTAGTAGTGGACAACTACTTTAATGGAAAAAAAAGGTACAAACTAGACAAAAGACAGGCAGAAATGTGATGATCAATCAGGACTAGTGATGGGCGAACACGAAAATGCTCGGGTGCTCGTTGTTCGGGTCAAGCAAATTAGAATACTTTGGTACTGTTGTCAGAGTCTTACGCCATTTTTACAGGCACACCAAAAAACATACAAAAACGAAACCAAAATGGATTTTCCTGGGAAATATGTCAAGGAACATCCTTTCCAGACTAATGACTTTTATATAAGGCTAAATAATTAACCCAAAGTAAAAAATTTCTTCCACCAATTTGTCTATGTTCATACGTAGCGTTTTTGAAGCGTTTTTCAACGTTTTCATTGCTTTCAACCAATACAAATGCATTTACAGTGAAATGTCATTGTAGCATTTAACAACCTTAGATGGCCATGTGGTGTGTCACACATCATCAGACACATCTTGTTTCATTTATGAAGGAGGGACTTTTAAATTCACAAAAACAATTTTTATAGGGGCATCAGGCAGCATTAATCTTCTTAAAGGGCCAATATTAAACAGCGGGTCGCCTATACTGTTATTGCCTAGGCACTGAGTGGCAGGGCTGCCAAAAATTAGGACGCACCCCAATACCCCTGTGATGAGATGTACATGAGGGCCTCATGAAAAAGTGTTCCATTTAAAAGAAAATAGGTCTCCCATAGTTTTAGCCTATGAATTAAATGCAAGGCCTGCTCTGCAGCTAAGTAACACGCACCCCAATAAGCCTTTGAACCCAGGTACTGGATGGCCACAGGAAAACCACGTTCACATTACTCTCTTGCCACTGCCATACTGTTAGCTTCTTCATTGAATACAAGGCCCTGCCTGCATCAAATTCAAACGAACCCCAAAAAGGCTTATAAGCGACCTTGTGGATGTACACAAGAAAATCAAGTTCACATTACTCTTTTGCCACTGCCATACTGTTAGTTTATGCATTGAATGCAAGGCCCGCCCTGCATCAAATTCAAATGCACCCCAAAAAGGCTTTGAACCGACATAGTGGATGGACACAAGAAAATCAAGTTCACATTACTCTTTTGCCACTGCCATACTGTTTATGCATTGAATGCAAAGCCCGCCCTGCATCTAATTCAAATGCACCCCAATAAGCCTTTGCACCTACGTACTTGATGGCCGCCTGAAAGCATTCCTACTATTAATTTTTTACTCCCATATTGCGTGGTCGAAACGTCAACAGTCGTCGCATCACTTTCAATAAAATTTGTTCACTATTTGCAAAACTTAAAAATTACGTGTGCAGTGATTTATTCTTGATTGTGGACTTTAGGACCATTGGTCCCTTTTCACTAGCACCGTATAGGGCAACCTTTTTTGGCCGAGTGCTAACCATTTTCTTCTTCTTCGACGCTGAAGACCCAGCGGTGGACCATTGCAGTGTTGGCGCTAAAGACCCTGCAGTTTAAAATTGCATTGTTGACGCAGAAGAACGGAAGTGGACAATTGCAATGTTTATGCTAAAGACCCAGCGGTGGACAATTGCAGTGTTGAGGCTGAATAACCGGCAGTGGACAATTGCAGTGTTGATGCTAAAGACCAAGCGGTGGACAATTGCAGTGTTGACCCTGAAGACCCAGCGGTGGACAATTGCAGTGTTGACGCTAAAGACCCTGCAGTGGAGCATTTCAGTGTTTAGCCTGAAGAACCATCAGTGGATAATTGCACTGTTGAGGCTTAAGAACTTGCATTGATTAATTTCTGTGGTAAGTCTGAAGACCCTGCATTTTAACATTGCAGTTGAGGCTGAAGAACTGGCATAGAAGAATTGCATTGTTGAAGAATATTAACAACCAACAAAGTTCACATTATTATGAAGTGGGTCTCCCATACTATTTTCCTATGCATTGAATGGAAGGCCAGACCCAAATTTGGTCAAACGAAAATACCATTTTGAAGAGACGTGTATGAAATCCTACTAAAAATCAGTTTCCATTACAAAGGAGCCAGTCTTCTATACTTGTAATGGCCATACACTAAATGCATAGGCTTAAAAACATTTTCCCCTGGGGTGGGGCACATCAACCGACTATGTAAATATTTGTAGTTACGGACATCCTAAACACCCTGGCAAAACAATGTAATGGCTGTATCATCACGGAACACGGTCACCCTGGTGATCTAGGGGTGGTGTCTGAAGAGACGTGGCGTATGGCCTGCGAAAAAGGTCTTCCCATTTTAAAGGAGCGGGTCTCCTATTCTTGTAATGGCCATACACTAACTGCATAGGCTGAAAAACATTTTCCCCTGGGGGGTGACACTTCAACATAGAGTATAAACATTTTTGTGAACGGGCATCAAAACACCCTTGAAAAAATTTCTACTGGCTGTTGTATCACAGACCAAGGTCACCCTCGTGTTCTAGTGGTGGTGGATGATGAGGATGAGGAGAAGAAGGAGAATAATAACACACTAAATAGCCAAAGTCAGGAAGCGTATACCCATGTGTGGGTGTGAAGAGGTGCATGGAAATATACTTCTCAAAAAAATATACTGTACTGAAGATTATGTTTCGCTGTTCTCATTCGGTGGTGTACATAAGTCTGGCCCAATTCATTCCTTGTTCATTTTTATAAGAGTCAGCCTGTCAGCATTTTCTGTTGACAGGCGGATGCGCTTATCAGGTATTATTCCACCAGCGGCATTAAAAACCCGCACTGACAAAACGCTAGCGTCAGGGCAGACCAGGACCTCCATGGAGTAGAGTCAGTTCATGCCATGTGTCCAGCTTGGATACCCAATAATTAAAAGGCACAGAGGAATCACGGTGAACGTTGGAACAGTCAGCAAGGTACTCCTTCAACATCTTCCCAAACTTTCCAGGCCTTGTGAGACTACCCCGCGACTCTGGTCCAGGGCGAAGGGAGGTTCTGAGAAAAGTGTCCCAGTACTTTGCCAGTCTTCCCCTGCCTCTGCTGGATTGCGGTTGGGTCTCTCTCGCCTCTACTCCTTGGTTGGCCAACGAACTGTGACCTCAGCCGCCAGTGTTTTCAGAAGGGAATTTTTTCAGTAATTACGCAACAATGGCCCTCTGGTACTGCATCATTTGAATACACCTATATGACTCTGGAATAACAGATTGAAAGCTCTCCTTGTAGTGTGGGTCTAGAAGTGTCACCAACCAGTACTGAGTGTCCGCAAAAATTTTGATAATGCAAGGGTCACGGGAAAGGCAGAGCAACATAAAGTCTGCTATGCGTGCCAGACTGATAACTGGCAAGCCTTCTGTCTCCTCACCAACAGGACGACTGACCATGCTGTCCTCCTCCTCCTTCCTGTCCTCAGGCCATCCACGCTGAACAGACAGTAAGAGAGTTGTGCTTGTAGTACCGTCTATAGCGCAGAAAAGTAGCTCTTGTTCTTCCTCCTACTCCTCTTCCTCATTGTCAACCAATCAACGTTGGGATGATATGAGGCTGTGGGCTGTGTGTAATCACCCTGTATGGTTCCTTTCTCCATCTCATCGTGCTCCACCTGCAATGCATCCTCTTTGATTGTGAGCAGAGAGCTTTTCAGAATAAAGAGAAGCGGGATGGTGACGCTAAATATGGCGTCATCGCCGCTCACCATCTTGGTGGACTCCTCAAAGTTTTGTAGGATGGTACATATGTCTGACATCCATGTCCACTCCTGAGGTCTTATGTGTGGAGTCTGAACTGAATACCGATGCTCTTGTTAATGCTGGTACTCAACAACGGCCCTCTTCTGCTCACAAATCCTTTCCAGCATATGCAGTATAGAGTTCCAATGCGTGGGGACATCACACACCAGTCGGTGAGCCGGAAGCTGCAAACGCTGCTGAAGCATGGAAAGGGCAGCTGAAGCTGTAGCTGACTTTCTAAAATGGAACCACGTACTTTCACAAGCAGATGCGGTAGCTCCGGGTAGGTTTTGAGAAACCGCTAAACCACCAGGTTAAGCACATGGGCCAGGCATGGTACGTGTGTGAGCTCACCTCGCATCAGAGCGGCCACTAGGTTCCAGCCATTGTCACACACCACCATGCCTGGCTGTAGGTTCAGCGGTGTCAGCTACATATCTGCTTGCTCTTTCAGAGCTGTTCACAACTCTTCAGCATTGTGAGGTTTGTCACCTAAGCATATTAGCTTCAACACAGCCTGTTGACGCTTGGCTGAGGCAGTGCTGCAGTGCTTTCAGCTTGCGACTCTGAAATGACTGTGGTCATTTCAGAGATGCAGGCTGAAGAGGAGGAAGAGGATGACCTGCAGGAGCTGTAGACTGTGGGGGAAACCCTGATTGACCTAGAGCCCGCAATCCTCGGTGTTAGTAGGACGGTTTCCATCCCAAGGTTAGACTGGGTCCCAGCTTCCACTATGTTAACCCAGTATGCCGTCAGCAAGATGTACCATCCCTTCCCAGAAGCACTTGTCCACGTGTCCGTGGTTAAGTGTACTTTCCCTGTAACTGCATTGTTGAGGGCACGGGTAATGTTGTGGGACACGTGCTTGTGTAATGCCGGGACGGCACACATGGAAAAATAGTGTCGGCTGGGGACAGAGTACCTTGGGACGACCACCCGATCAGGTTGCAGAAAGCGTTGGTCTCCATGAGCCTAAAAGGCAACATTTCGAGCGCAAGCAGACGAGAAATGTGTGAATTTAGTACTGTGGCCTGTGGGGCGTTGGATGCGTATTTCCGCTTTCTTTCCAATGACTGGGGTATGGACAACTGAAGGCTGCGCTGGGACAAGGACGTGGACCTGCTTGCTGATGGTGGTAGTTTAGTGTGTGCAACGACAGGTGCAGAGCAAGAGGCATCTTCGCAGGCACCATGGACAGGGGACTGGCTTCCACGCACAACAGCGAAAAAGCTGTGGTGTCCTCCCTAGACCTGTCGCCAAAATCCGGGAACATCTGTACACATATTCTCCGCCAAGCCGCGTCCTTCCGCGACCGGTTGGAATAATTGGGATCCCGCTGGTCCCAAAGTTCTGGTCTCTCCTGGACAAGAACGATCAACATCTCCACATTGATGTGACTGGCCATGGTTCTGGACTCCGTGGAGGCGGTTTCCTGTTTGGGTTTGAATTTTCGTAGCCTAATTAGCATGTCAGCCCTTCCTGACAATTATCCTGATGCAATTTCCTGTCACCTGGAATAGTGGTGCGATTAAATCGCAAGTCACACGTGCGGTCCGTTTGTAATCCGATTTTTCATCGCTCCCATAGACTTGCATTGGCGATAGTCGACCCACAATTGGTGACAATCGCAGCATGCTGTGATTTTACTCGGGCGATTAAAACGGACGACAAAAAATTGGATACTGGGAGCTGCTCCATAGATTAGCATAGGTCCGACTGCAATGCGATATTTCATTGCATTGCAGTCGTCCAATTTTGTCGCCAGTGTGACGACGGCCTTAAAAGGACTGTTGGTTTAGCTGGATTTGTGGATTGAACAGTGGTAGACCCACACTAACTAATAAAAGCAGAAAGCTGACCCTATCTCAGCAGCCGCTCTCCTTACACTGTCTGAACCCGGATAACACAAGATCCCAAAAAAAAGAATATGTACAAATGGCAGTCAGAGGGACATATCCAGACCGCCCACAAGCATTAGCCATAGGAAAACTCCAACAACTATTAAACAAATAAGAGAAAAATGAGTCTATATCCAAAATTAATATTTTCTTAAAAATCCCATCATTATTTTATTAGTACATACATCACATACAAAACAGTAGACAAAAGTATATACAACATTTAATATGCCAGAGTGTCAACAGTAAGACCTAGGTGCAACACTAGTGCAGCGCTAATGACAGCAGGGAGTCACGTTACATATATGGTAAATATATTTACATTATATTCAAGGGCCCCAAAGGCACATACTGGTAGAGGCATGAAAATCCCCTAGTGAGGTATGGGGCATAGTGTGCGGCTCTCCTGACAGCTATGGGTAAGAACTAACTATGGGGTTATGGCCCACTGACTGACTGGCGAGGGAATTTTGATGGATACCATACCTCACTAGGGGATTTTCATGCCTCTACCAGTATGTGCCTTTGGGGCCCTTGAATATAATGTAAATATATTTACCATATATGTACTGTGACTCCCTGCTGTCATTAGCGCTGCACTAGTGTTGCACCTAGGTCTTACTGCTGACACTCTGGCATATTAAATGTTGTATATACTTTTGTCTACTGTTTGTATGTGATGTATGTACTAATAAAATAATGATGGGATTTTTAAGAAAATATTCATTTTGGATATAGACTCCTTTTTCTCTTATTTGTTTAACTGTCTGAATCCGGAGCTGAATGCGCCAAGCAGGGCGGCTTCCGGTCTCTTATAGACTTGATGACGCTGTGCGGCCAGCCAATCACTGTAATACCACAACAAAGATGGCTGCAGCATTATAGTGCATGGCAGACAATCCCTGCATGTTCATTGGCGCGCTTATGAGCGCCAAAATTGCAGGGTGGAGACCTGAGCTCCCGCCTAATAATACCAGAAATGCTCGGTGCTCGTCGAGTACAGTGATACTCGGGCAAGTAACAAGTAGTGGCGAGCACGATCGCTCATCACTAATCAGGACCATAGTTTTTAAAAAATTATATAAATGAAAATAGGTTGTCCTCATTTTACATAGCTTAATGTTATGGGTCTTCAAATGCAGTAACACAACAGTTTTGCTTTTTTAAAGGGTTTTATGGTGCAAAAGTAGTAAAGCACAAATTACAGATTTCACCCTATCAGCATGATCATATTGACCTGCAGAGCAAAGTTAACATATTTTTTATACCATATCATGACCATCGTAAAAAAATAAATTTAAAATATATAGCGGAAATGAATTTTTTTCCACTCTCTCAAAAATAAAACAAATAAAAGTCATGCATATATGTATCTCAACATGTTGATATCAAACAATAAAACCCATCCTGCAAAGAAAAAGAAAGAAACAAGGTTCTCATGTGGCGATGTTGATGGTAAAATAAAAATGTTATGGGTTTTGGAATGCTGTAACACACAGGCTGGGGACTGTTCTAGGTTTCACTATTGTGGAAAGGTAGTTAAGCAAAATAACAAAATATATGTTTAGTAACAATTTTGTAATCAGAATGATTCAAAGAATACTATTATGTGGTGAATGCCCTGAAAACAAATACACAAAAACCTGTTGGAATTGCTTTTTTTCACCCCCAGTAAAAAAAAAAAAAAAGTTAAATAAAATACATTAAATGTGTTGAAAAATTGTGACTAAAACATATATGCTGCAAAAAAAAAGTAATTTATGACTAGATCAATGGAACTGAAAAAGGGCAGAATCCTGTAGTGCATTTGTTCAGAGACCTGGGCAGGTGCGGTCCTGACCCTTTTTCAGCTGTATTTTTGAATTTTTGGAGGATTTTTAGTCCTCTTCTGTGGCTTTGCTAATGAGTTTAGTGTTAGGACTCGCAAGAGTGAGGACCCTTGACATTGGGTTGCGAGCTTGCATATCTTGGCCAAAATATCGACCAATACCTCACATATTTATATGTATTTTGTGCACTTTATTTTTCAGGGTGCAGCCAAGACCAGCACGTTAGGTCTTGTATACAGGGGTGTCCACATGTGATGCATTTACAGATTGCTGGCCAGCCCGCCTGATCGAATAGTATAGGCATAACTAATAGGCTGAGAGCCGGACACTATGCATTACCTGCATGTGAACAGCCCCCTATACAGGCCTCTATTGTGCAAATGTATACTAAGCAGTCACCCCCTCCATGAATGGGTAGGTGGTGAGTGGCTGTCTACTTAGTATTTTGCACCTGTGTTTTGCAACATCTTTGCTACATGGGCTGGCTGCATCCTGTAGTGCATTTATTCAGAGACCTGGGGAGGTAAGCGGTGCTGCCCTTTTTCAGCTGTATTTTTGAATTTTTGGAGGATTTTTAGCCCTCATCTGTGACTTTGCTACTAAGTTTAGATTGATGGAACACCAAAAATGAAAGCTGAAGACATAGCTAATGTCTACAGGATCTACCGGTGAATACGACATTGAGATTCCATCTACAAAAAACTTCAACCAAAAATTTTGTGAAAATACACATTATTTTCAACTGTGTAGCCTACTGTACATAAGGGCGGTTTTTGATAAGACAAAGCGCTTTAAAGGGAGTTTGTCACGCCCAAAATGCATTTTACACAAGTTTTATAGTGAAATATTGGACTTTCAAAAATTATCCTAGCATTGTACCTGTGCATAAGAAAATTACTTGGTGTGCATCCTTGACTTGGCCAAGAGCTGGGTGCGCCGTTCCGCCTCCACATTTTGAATGTTAGGGGATTTCCCCCATCTCGGACAGCATTTGCTTCCCAAACAAGCGCTGCCTGAACACCTTTAAACACCCCCCATTTGGTATACTTCTGAGTGGCACATGTGTGCACCAACACTGCCTCAGCAAAGGCATTCACACAGTGTCATTGCGGGTGTGCATTCTGTTTTCATACCTGGCTCTTCTCTGTAGAAGCCACTCACTTCTCTTCAAGATGTATCAGTTTAGCGATTGAAGACTGCTTAGAGGATAAAGCGTCCACCCGCATTGTGTGCTCACATGGGCTCAGACAGTGTCAGTGCACACGCGCACACAAAAGAGCGGAGTTTAGCCAGCGCTTACTCTGGGAAACAAGCTCTGCCACTTAGAGGCATGCAAAATGAAGAGGAGCAAGAGTGCATCAAGCTTTTGGGCACACCAAGGTGGCACAAAAGCCTCTCATTTTCAATTGAATAACACTTATTTTCTCAGACATTGTACCCATAACAGCAGCAGTGCTAGTATGATTTTTGTAGGGGCTAAGTCCCCTATATCACCGTACAGACTCCCCTAAAGGTATACCACCATTAGTAAAGCTGTCCGCTGTGATGGCAAAAAAGCATCTGGTGAAGACTATTTTTGAACGGTTACAAAAAAAAAATAGAATTGATATATTGGAGTCAGGTGTATAAGCAGGTGCGGAATTTCAATGCATGATTTACAGTCATGCCTCCCAGATTTGGCATTAGCCCATCATGCTTGATCACAAGGTTTTCTTTGTAAAGGTGAGGTTGTAAATTTTATGAGATGACTTATATCACAGGTTGTGATCGTTTACACAAGATAATCCGCTTACAGTGTCTGCCAGTGTCTGTGTGATTGAGGAGTTTTCTATCCATAAATGAAGTTAATATCTAAAAAGCAGAGAAGAACAGAAAATGCTGTAAAATAGAAAAAAAAGTATAGAAAAAAAACAACAAAAAACCCACAGAACTCACCTAATCAATTAAACACTATTCCACTGCAGATGCTTTTTGGGGGCCCACACCATTTTTGTTTGCAAGAAATGAGGTTCCGCAATGGTCACGACTCAAGAGCAGTACCTAATGCCAGGGGCACAAAGGGTCAAGTTAGCACCCAGCAAAGCTGCTGATATGCCATGAGCTAATGAGCTTGGGGTACCACCAGCCCAGCTAGGCACAAAAAAAGTCAACAGCACTGTCTCTACGGTACAACTGGCCAGGGTGATGGCTCGCTAAAAATTGGTAGCTTGAAGCAGGGATTGGCATATGGGCCATAATCTAGCGTAGAAGGTTTTCTTCCTGCAATTGACTGAAAGCCAATGGCAGCAGCATTGTAGTGGCAGGTTAGATTTTATGTGGATAGAGACTATATACATACCACCATCCCTGCCCATGAGTGCCTTGACTTTTAAAGGGAACCTGCCAGCAGGATTGCGCACAGTAAACTACAGACAGTGTAAGATTGGCGCCATTATACTGATTAAAATGATACATTGGGTGATAAAATCAATATGGTGGTTGTTTAATCTTTATTTTCAATTAATGATATGCTTGTGCCCTGGGGCGGCCTGTGGGCAGGGCCGTATCTAGGGGGGG
>VIAB01028167.1:0-20491 GCA_009801035.1 Oophaga pumilio
GGATGTCAACAAAGTCTTCGACCTCTTACGGGCAATTTAATAAATTTGCAAAAATGTCTACATTTTTGGTTTTGTTTCAGTCAAGATGGGGTGCAGAGTGTACATTAATGAGAAAAAATGAACTTTTTGAATTTACCAAATGGCTGCAATGAAACAAAAAGTGAAAAATTTAAAGGGATCTGAATAATTTCCGTACCCACTGTATATGCTGGTGTATCTGTAAAGAGGGTATTGATGTTCCCCATGTCAGTTTTGATCACCTGGATGTGTTGGGTTGAGGGCACAACACCTAGAATTGCCTGTGTGATAGCGATACCTTATGCTTGGTCTGATTTTGAGTCAATGGAAGTCTGTACAGATGAATAGTAGGCAGTGTGTAGCATCTGCCACCACCTTTGCATGTTTCCCCTCCTCCCACCACACAGGGACGCCAGCTTACTTGCCACCCTGGCTGCAGCAGTTTCCACCGGAGCTGCCTCCTCATTCTCAATATGCGTCGCATTGTGCTCCGGTAGCACGCCTAGTACGCTTGTGCGCACGCTCCTCTGTTCTTAAAGGGGAAATGTACACATATGGTAAAATGCCCCCAGATACAGGCATTTAAATAATGTGATTCCTGCAAGGTGTGTTAGAACCATTCCTGTATCCTGTGTTCTCATAGTCTATTATTGAGATTTCCCATCCTTTACTGTCCCTGTCGTTGTGTCTAAGGTACATGTTATCCAGAAAATTGCTTCCTCGGTATCTGTACCCCATGGCCGCATCGATGGTACCAGAACTGTTTCCCAATTAGCCATCCTGTCTGCACAGTCAGAACCTGTCCCAAGTGGCTGTCCTGTCTGCACAGTCTGAACTTGTCCCAAGTGGCCGTCCTGTCTACAGAGTCTGAACCTGTCCCAAGTGGCCGTCCTGTCTGCAGAGTCTGAACTTTTCCCAAGTGGCCGTCCTGTCTGCACAGTCTGAACTTGTCCCAAGTGGCCGTCCTGTCTACAGAGCCTGAACCTGTCCCAAGTGGCAGTCCTGTCTGCAGAGTCTGAACCTGTCCCAAGTGGTCGTCCTGTCTGCAGAGTCTGAACCTGTCCCAAGTGGCCGTCCTGTCTGCACAGTCTGAACTTGTCCCAAGTGGCCGTCCTGTCTACAGAGTCTGAACCTGTCCCAAGTGGCCGTCCTGTCTGCAGAGTCTGAACCTGTCCCAAGTTGCCATCCTGTCTGCACAGTCTGAACTTGTCCCAAGTGGCCGTCCTGTCTGCAGGACAGCCACTTGGGACTCTCTATCCAAGTTAACGTCTCTGACCCTTGGAATCAGCTGCTACTGCCGGACGCTGCCCTAGAGTGGCACCTAGCAGCTACCTGCCGCACAAGATTGACCTCACCACTAGAGGTTCCAGTGAACACCTTAGTTACGCCCCTCCATGGTAAGTCCGGTCCATAGCACAGTGGATCCACGAACCACATACGCCACCTGCGAGAGTAACACAGCGCTTCTGATAAGTACTTTGGTGTAGAGACAAGATGATAAATGATGGATATTTTATTACAATCAATGTGTTTCAGGGATGTACCCATCTCTTCCTGTGAAAAAACAAATAGACTAGTGCATGCTGCGATTTTTATTCACACGCACTTTTAGTCTATGGGAAAAGTATTCATAGAAACTAATACATTAAAAAGTAATTGTCGTTCATTTTTTTTTATAAGTCAATAGTAATATATCTTATATATTTTCCTGGACTGATGATTCAGTCTCTAAAATTCTCAATTCATAGGTAAAATCAGTCTTCATTGAGTATAGAATTTCTCATTTCTGATATAGGAGATGACAGTTGGTGCTCATGAAGTTCTATGTAGAGGGGAGGAGCTAGAATCAGACATATATGTTGTGCTGCAAGTTCTTCTAAACAGTTAGACTTTAACATTGGTCCAAATGCTATGTGCTGTACTTTTTTCCATAGGGGCAGCACTTGGACCGAAAATACATTTATGTGAACGTACCCTAAAACTGACTTATTCCCCTTTATACATCGAAAAAAAAACTTTGCAGTTGAGTCGGGAGGAATAGCTGATCATTTGGCCAAAAAACAATCTCAAGCGCATGGCCTGCTAATAACTAAAATGATAGAAAGTTAGATAATAAAAAAGAGATAATAAAAGGTTCCAGAAGTCTAATATACTAATATTGTGGGTAGGGTCATGAGACAGAAATGCTCTCCTTTTATGTGACTAGTTTATAGACTAGGACTTCCTCATCTCGCTACTACTGTGCCTTCAAAAGTTATTGCACAATTTTCTGCAAACGTTCTAGAGGTCAGAGTGTAATGTGTCACGGCGATAAAAACTTTACACATATGTAGATACCAAACTTCAAAGCAGGGAAAGATGATAGGCTACATAATGTCAGCTATTATTTACTTGGATTTCAGTCATAGATAGTACAAAGATGGAAACCTAGGACAGGAAGCAGACTTTGTTGATTAGGGTTGCAGTTTCCCAAGTCATTATGTCCATTGGTTGCCCAGTGCGGGGGTGGGAGGATTAGTTTAATGTGTTCCACTTTGGTTATCAAAGCTGTTGTTATAGAAAAGTTAATCCCATGGAGCTATCAGGGGTACTACAGTGGAAGAACAGTTTTTCTTCTGCTCAGATGAAAATGTCAAGTTGTAGCCAATCAATGACCACTGATTGGCTGCAGTGGTCACTTCATGTGACATTGTTTATTTCAGAATGGAAACAAAGGGATAAGAGCAGAGGAGTAGCACAGGTCTGGGAAGTAAGTACAGTATACATTTTTTTTTACCATGAATTAGGCACCCTGTAGCCATTAAAGGGAATCTGTCACCCTAAATTGGTGGGATATTTAAATGATGGCAGTCAGGTCAGATGGGCGGTGTTTTGGGTACTTGCCTTAACATGTTGTTCGCCGCTGTCTCCATTATTTCTGGGAATTGTAGTCGTTGCCCTCCATATAACGCGCTTGTGCATTGCAATCTTGAATTGCGCACGCACAGTATGCTTTGCCCGCAGATTGCAATGCGCAGGCGCGTTATATGGAGGGCAACGACTACAGTTCCCAGAAATAATGGAGACAGCGGCGAACAACATGTTAAGGCAAGTACCCAAAACACCGCCCATCTGACCTGACTGCCATCATTTAAATATCCCGCCAATTTAGGGTGACAGATTCCCTTTAATAAGGAATTGTCCATCAAAGGTGTATTCTCTATTTGTGTCTTGAATAGCTGATAGTTATCTCGCTGTACTTCCTGGTTGCAGGATCCAGGTCACTATATTTACATAGACTTGAAACAGGTCCACATCTAGGACCGAAACGTCGCATATGGGCTAATAAACCACCCATTTCTTACATCTTGGAGTGCTGCCTTAATTTTTTGGATCATATTATGAGGTTTGGCATATACCTGGAAGGATTCTTTGCACCCTCATCATTATTTTGGTGCTGCTTTTCAATATTTCTTGTTATATTTACATAGAGAGATAAGAAAGGCTGTGAAAAAAACAGGAAAATGAGAGCAGTCATTTGAAAAGCTCTGGAAACTGCCAATGCAATTCTAGATACCTTCCCAGGGACTGTGATTATGCATAGCCGATAAATACCCTTAGGAGAGAGGGAATGAGAGAAAGGTGAGCAGCTAACTGCTGTATAGAAATCAATGGGCTGGAGAGAGGTGGCTGGGATGTTAGGAGTTAACTCCTCTATTGGAATGTAGCTACTGCATATTCTCAGGGTCTGGGCAGGCTTTGGTGGCTGAACTCCAAGGAAACCACCCACACACCTCTTATGCACCCACCTGAATGTGCATTCGATAACAAGGTTTTGTGCTTTGATGGAACATCTCAGCATCATGGAGAAGAAACCTTCCCAAATCACTACTTTCTGGGAGCTTTCGGTAGTGCAAGAGAGATTTGCCATCTTTTCAAATATACAGTAGGTCTTTTTTTACATAGATCCTTTGGACACTCCAGGAGAGTGGGCATTTAGGGTGAGACCAGACGTGAGGTTGACCATTTTCCTTCACAATCATGCGCCCATCGACTAAGGTAGGTGGGTAGAGTTTCGGACTCATGGCCAGCCGCAGTTCTTTTTCAGCGTTATGCTTTATGACACTCTAGTTCTTACCTAAAGTGGAAGCACCTATCCCTAGCCCAATATTTCAAGTACCTATTGAATGCCAATCTGAAGATCATTGAGGTCTACTTGAAGTCTGTGCCTGCAGCCTATACATGTATACAGTTTTCATGACCCAGCCAGGAATCTGACCAGTAAATAGCCATTTGAAAGATATTACTGTACAAATTCAAAGTGAGTAGTGACAACCACTGCCTGACACCTGACCAATTTCACAAACATGCAAGAAAATCAGTAGAGTGAGATCTCTGGATCGGGTAAGAATCGGTAAAACTTTGGGTGTGTAAGTACCTCCACTGTGGATTTTATTTTGCTTGGAGCATCACTTTCATGGCATTATTGTATTTTTCCAGTAATTAAACAATCTAAATTGATCACATGCAAAAAAAAACAGGAAATTTTATAAAACAGAAATGGAAAAAAGTGTGAGGAGAGAATTACTCATTGCTAGTGTTAATATGTTAATCTTAAGTAATGCTAATTTTATCCAGTCTGAATTTTTTGGGGAAATATGGCATCTTAGAAGCATGAAATTATAGGCTTTTTATTATTCGCAATGCCAGTCAGTTTAGCAGCCACAAGTATGCCCTTGATAACAGTTCCCTTACCACAATCATTTCCTTACACACAGCCAAGAATTGCAATTACGCAGAAAAAAACAGAACTAGAACTAACCGAGATGGAAGATAACATTTTTTTTCCTATGGTATTATTGTGACTATTATTGCTATACTTTTTTATTCTTTCACACAGATTTATGGGGACATTACTTGATACTCAAATTATGTGCTCAATTTCTACATTACTATATGCAATTGGATGTGGCACTATGTGTCACCTGTGCCTCATTATACCACCTTCAATTAAGTTATTTGCTAAAACAATAATATCTCACATATAAAAGAGAACAAGAATGTGCGCTTCCTATAACAACTATATTAAAAGTATAAATAGATTGAGAGTGAAAAGGGGCTCCCCAGGAGTAATGGAGAAATTACTGTGTGTGAAGCCCGCTACAAACAGCTCGCCCCTCAACTGATGCGTTATGCTGAGAGCATGACTCCTATTATTATTTATTGCACAGTATGATTTTTCGAAAGTTCCCCCACAGTATAATGTTCCCAAACTAATTAATGCCCCCATAGAATCTCCACACTGTAATGGATCGCCCGCCAGAGCAGTGGAATACTTGGTACCGGGCTGTTGTCTTAAAGTGATGTGTCACGGCAGCGGTGACCCGGTCCGTGGCCCTCGGCGTCCAATAAAAGGGGGGATATTTATAGGGGATGATAAAGAGTTTGTAATGAAGTGTTCGTGACGCCACCTGTGGTTTCTGGTCAGAGACGACCAGTGCTGCAGTGCAGATCCTCCGGGACAGATGGGGTGATGCAGCAGAGTTGGTAAAGCTTCCCACAGGTGAAGCTTGTTGTCCCAGGGCAGAGAGATGATGTAGAAAGTAATGGTGTTGGTAGATGTAGCAGAGCGAAGTAGGTGCCGCAGGAAGAATTGGAGGAGACACATTCAGATGCAGTTTCAAAGGCTTTACTCAAAGGCTTTCAAAGGCTTTACTCACATTACTGTCTGCAGCACAGATGCCCGCTTGGTACAGTGTCCTCCAGGTAAGGGGCTCAGCAAACTCCCAGGTAGATCAGGATTCACCTTTCCAGGACTCCTTTCAATATGTTCCTTTCTCTGTCGCCTCACTGTGTTGACCTTCCCACCTCTCCTTTCTGTCCAACACTTCGCAATCAGTGTCCCAAGCCAGTAGCCGCGGACCTTGTCGGTTAACGTCCTCTCTGCGTTTCCTTGCTCACATCCCCCCACACACAGTATGATGGCCCCACATCCCCCACACACACAGTATGATGGCCTCACATCCCCCACACACACAATATGAAGGCCCCACATCCCCCACACACACAATATGATGGCCCCACATCCCCCACACACAGTATCACAGTATGATGCCTCCACAGTCCCACAACACAGCGTGATGGCTATAAAGTTCCCACACATACAAAGTCTGTTCCATTACACAGTATGATGGCCCCCATACAAGTATCACACTTGCCTGTCACATCCTTGCAGCTCCTGTGTTACTGAACAAATGTCTGCTGTCAGCAGCCTAGGTAGTACCTGAAGGTGTGGCAACGACTTTCAAGTCAGAAGTTTCAATATATAGCTGGGGTTCCTTTGCTATAGTATGGACTGGGACCATTGCAACTCAGTAAGACTATGCTAAATTTTTAGGTGACCCATGATTCATCATCCAGTCATTGGTAAATGTTTTGCTTTATTTTGGCTAATAAATGTACAGACTTGTGGCTGTGATTCAGTTTATTATTGTGAAATATCATAGATCAACATAAAGCATAAATGAAATAAAAACTTTTTTGTAAAGCCAAAAATGAAAACTATATGCTGATCAAACTTCTCTGGCTCTGAACAAATGACAGCAGCTTCCCAAACTCAAACTATTGCATACTGCTTTCCATAATGTGTTATTGTAAGTACGAGGGATCCAGCTAACCTGCGTCTTCATTACCGACATCTCCAAAAGAATTGTTAATTTTGCATAAAAACTGTGTTGTTTGTTTTTAGAACTTGTTAAACAAAAATGTCACTGGCACAAACAATAGCTGTGAATGTGACGGATTCTTTCTGTTAGCAGATCAGCAATGTGGGAGCCTTTTATCGGTCTGCTCTGCTCACAGAATTAATGCAATAAGATACATTCCCTCCCTGGTATTAACCTATAGGCCCTGTGTGCGGCATATGGAGTACCATGCAGCACCATATTCTCCCATTGAAATAATGTATCAAGAAATGAATATTTCAAAATACTTCTGTATTCACTGTGGAAAAGATGCTGATTATATACACTTTTCACCCTATGCATTACACCTCCATTTGTAGCATACTTGAAAGCTCCCTTTCAGCCTCCCACTCCTAAAGAACCTCCTCTTACCTTATAAAGCCCCACTTCAGCCTGCCTCTCCTAAAGAACCTCCTCTTACCTTATAAAGCCCCACTTTAGCCTCCCTCTCCTAAAGAACCTCCTCTTACCTTATAAAGCCCCACTTCAGCCTACCTCTCCTAAAGAACCTCCTCTTACCTTATAAAGCCCCACTTTAGCCTCCCTCTCCTAAAGAACCTCCTCTTACCTTATAGAGCCCCACTTCAGCCTCCCTCTCCTAAAGAACCTCCTTTTAACTTATAAAGCCCCACTTCAGCCTTCCCCTCCTAAAGAACCTCCTCTACCTTATAAAGCCCCACTTCAGCCTCCCTCTCCTAAAGAATCTCATTTACCTTATAAAGCCCCACTGCAGCCTACCTCTCCTAAAGAACCTGCTCTTACCTTATAAATCCCCACTTTAGCCTCCATCTCCTAAAGAACCTCCTTTTACCTTATAAAGCCTCACTTCAGCCTCCCCCTCCTAAAGAACCTCCTTTCACCTTGTAAATCCTCACTTCAGCCTCCATCTGCTAAAGAACCTCCTTTTACCTTATAAAGCCCCACTTCAGCCTCCATCTCCTAAAGAAGCTACTTTTACTTTATAAAGTTTCCTAGAAAGTAATAGGCTCTCCCGATCTGAGCAAGACAACCTCATAGATATATATAAGGCAGTGACGCCCAGGTTGGGAGACCCATGACCAGTCCATGCATTGCAGTCCAAGATAGTACCGATTTGCATGGACAACTGCATCAGTCCTAATTGTCTAAAATAGTCACATGGAAGTCATTAAAATCAGTTTAAAAATTTTGGATTATCTGCATTTTGTGCATCACTGCAGCACCTATGCCTGAAGATTTATTATAACTTAGGGGTCAATTTTTCCATATAGTGTTCCTCAAGAACAGAGCAACTTGGCAAACACTTGTTAAAAATACACTGCTTAAAAAACCTCATGTGGCTGGAGTGTGTCAGCAGTTCCTGCAAGATGAAGGCATTGAAGCTATGGATTGGCCTGCCGATTCCCCAGACCTGAATCCGATTGAGCACATCTGGGACAGCATGTCTTGCTCCATCCACCAACGTCACATTGCACCACAGACTGTCCAGGAGTTGACGGATGCTTTAGTCCAGATCTGGGAGGAGATGCTTCAGAAGAACATCTGCAACCTCATCAGGAGCATGCCCAGGTGTTATAGGGAGGTCATACAGGTACGTGGAGGCCACATACAATGCTGAGCATCATTTTTACTTGTTTCCACTTTAATTTTGTCTTGTTTTGATTTTGATTTTGACTTGGTTCCACTTTCTTTTTGGGAGTCTCTCCTAATCCAGGCATCCATTGGTTAATACATTTGATTTCCATTGATGATTTTTGTGTGGTTTTGTTGTCAGCACATTCAACTTTGTAAACAACAAAGTATTCAATGAGAATATTTCATTCATTTAGATCTAGGATGTGTTACTTGAGCGTCCCCTTTATTTTTTTGAGCAGTGTATATTATATGTGTGACTCGCACCACATAGTGGGTACCAGGGCTATGGGGTACTCGGCACCGAGCCCGTTGATTTCTATGGGGAATGTCACTGGCAGCTGTGGCTCGGTCCGTGGCCCTGGCGGTCATGCAATTGGGGATATTTACAGGGGATTTGTAGATGATTATTCGTGACGCCACCTGTGGATTCTGATCACTAAGACCAGCGCTGCAAGGTAGAACTCTGAGGGGATGTTATGGCAGCCAGGTGTTGGGTCCCCCACAGGTGGGACTGGTCCCTCAAAGTCTATGGTGATGATGTAGGGTGCAGATAAATGAAACAGTCTCAAACAAGGCAAGCTCTTTCCATACCTTTTTACTTGTAGATGGTTTAGGTAGGTCCCGGGGAGCTGGTCGGGGTGGAGAATGCACGTCAGGATAACCGCTGAGCAGGTTAGAGGCCTCCTTTAACTTTATATGTATTTTGAGTCCAAACTTGCCTGAAGCGAAGTTAACTCTTGTAATCTCCAGCTTTCTCAATAGCTGTACCGCCCGGCTGACATTGAGGTAGAGCCTTCTAGGTGGTGAGAATCAAGTTCTTACTTTTGTCGTGCACTGACTCAAAGTTCTTGTTCTACCTGACTCTGGTTTCGTATCAACACTGAGGGCTACTCTCTGCGACTGGTAGTCCAGAGAGCCTCCGGTTGTCTTGTTACTATGCTTGAAACAATAGCAACGCTTCGGACCCCGGTGTCCGGCAATTAGTGCAAGTAATCCAATACCTGTAGCACTTCTTTATCTGTCTTCTCCACTGCGCCCTTCGCCCTGCTCTCGCTCTTAACATAAGCACTGTAGCTTCGATGGTAAAAGTCAATTCTTCCTTTAGAGCTCGCTGATCAATGCTCAGTAGACTCGTTTCCACTACTGCTGCAATTCCTTCCTGGCTCCTCAGCTTCTGACTAGGCTGGGAATGAGATCTAGTCATCCGTTACTAGACTCCACTTGTATGAACTGAACAGCTTTGTCCAGATTGCAAGCAATGTCTGAGCTCCTGCTCTGACAGGAAATACACTCCTGACAGGAATGCACTAGACTGCACTGAAAGCTGATCTTCTGCACTGTCCGACGACAGGAAACTGACTGTCTGACTGCTCCGTCCGAAGACAGGAAACTAACTCAACTCAGCTACATGTCACTACCTTATACACCCCTTGTGGGCGTGTCTGAAAGTGTGTGACGTGAATGAATATCAAGCATTATTTGCGGTTACCTTTCTGCGCATCCTCCAGGATTATGTGTGCCTTACATAGCTGGGCCACACATGTGGATACTTTTCAATGTTATAGAAAACCATTGTTTTTTGTTACTCACCTGTCCCGGCTCCATCATTGGCCCTTGTTCCCTTCTCCTATGGCCACCTCCTTTTGTGGTAGCTCATGCCAGGATTCTCAGGTAACCCAGCAAACACCTCCAAAATCATCATCCTGGACCTGCCTCTCAGCAAGCAAATTACCAACTTCTCAAAACTCTTCCTGGTGATGTTCACACCTGGCATTTACAATCAAGGTAACTTGATTGCAAAGTAGCTTCTCTTCAAGCAAGTATCTGGTTTCTCTGTACTTCACTGCTATCCTGCAGGTAACTATTTCCTCACTACAGTTTGCATACATTGCTTCTATAAACATTTTCCCTCTGGAAGCATCTCTTGTATCTTCAGATTCTGTATACTTCACTGCCATCCTACAGTTATTCTTTTCCCCGCTACAGGTCACAGTTTGCATACATTGCTTCTGTTAACCTTTGTGCTGCTGGCAGATACCAGACTGCATTTCATTCTTTGATATCCCTGTTATTAACCATTTCAATGCTGTAAAATACCAGACTGCATTCCTGTGATTAACTGCATCCCTGCTGGAAGATACTAGTAAACTGTTACTGTTCCCATATGTAACTGTAGATTTAACTCTGCTTCCTCAGTGCTACCTGCTCAGCTTGCTTGTCTGACATTTTGCATACACTGCAAACCTGATCCTCGTTAATCCACGTGTCATCCTTCAGGTCCATGCTGCCTACCCGGACCTACGGTTAGAGAAGGTGTCCATACGCTTTAATCAAAGGTGGAGTCAAGGGAACGATTATACATATGCAGAATGCAAACACATAAAAATAGATGCACCTTCAAATGATAGACACTGTGCTTTTATTGTAAAGTTCATAAATAATATTGCTATACAGTGTAGGTAGCTAATGCTGCTATTCATATGCATAAACAATAATGCTATACTGTTCACAAATAATACAGCTAATGCGTAACACCATTAGAGAAAGTGAAGAAATTTGAGTAAATTTTAGTACCCAAAACATTACCGGTTGAGAATACCTACGCACAATAATAAAGCAGTAATATAATGGTTTTTCTTTTTCCTTGCTTGTGGATTTTGATTTAAAAAGAGGATATCAATATCATTCCACAGAACTACATTTTGTATAGGAAATGACTAAATATTTTAAGGAATTTCTGTAGAAACTCTTAGTAAGAAGGAAGAACTTTCCCATATGTAAAAAAAATACGGTAGTTTCCATGAATAAAGAACACTCTTCGTCTGGAAATGATGCAAAGGATTAATCTCCCCCATTCTCTTTAGATTTTGAAAATATGTGACATGTGAAGAATAGGAAAACTCTAAAAATTAAGGTCTCTGAGGAAGATTTGGTCCTTGAGAACCAGTTTTAATTAGCCCAATTCACTTTTTAAGAACCTGTAACGAAACTCTGTTCATGGTAGCCCTTAATAGGGCTTCCACAAAGAGACGTTGCACAATCTACTCTGCTAGTAAACCCCAGGGAAAACCTGGTCTATCCCTTTTGTGTAGCCCAGCTGTGTCTGGAGCCACATGTTCCCAGGAGGATGCAACAGAAGGTAAACCCACAATGACCTATTTGCACACAACATATCTGCACTATTCCCTAGATCCACTAGAGGGAGCCCTTTCGCAGTTTATAAAGGCAGTGTAGACACGTGAGTTACCTCAGACGAGACTAGATCAGAATTCAGGTTACCTCAGAACAGCCTAGTCACCTCAGATCAGTGAGAGACGAGCTGAGAGAGAGAGAGAGTTACTGAAAGACTGAAGACTACAGCGTATACTCAGTTTACTGTGTGGAGTCCAGTAATAGTGGAGAAGGATAGCCACTTCAGCCTGGTCAGAACTGAGTCAACTGAGGTATTTTCAGTGAGCAAGCGTGCCAACTCTTTGAGAGCGGTGAAGAGAAAGGAGAATCTGCCATCTACTGCTAGTGTGTGCTTATGCTGAAGGTCGAAGTAGGACGAAAGGTGAGTGGAAGGAAAAGAGAGTGACAGAGGTTGAAACAGCATTGATCGCTTACCTCTACTCTGCACCACCGGACACCGGGTCCGAGCTTGCTAGCATCTACACGACTAGTAGGAGACACCGGAGACCCTGTGGGACTTCATGTCGCAGGGGCCCATCAGTGCTTATACGTGACCGGGGTCAGGAAGACAGGAGTCTAGCAGGGCCCTGCATACAGAGACACTGTTCTATCCTAGAGAAGGCCTCACTGCAAGATCGGCCGGGCGTATAACTGAAGACAGAGTTAGACTTCGTTCCATACAGGTCAGAAACTCACACATATAGCAGTACGGAGGCCCTACACCTACTCAGTGGGATTACTGGAAGTGCATCCTCCACCCTGCCAGCTTCCCGGGACGTGCCTGCAACTATACCATCAGTAAAGGTACAGAAAGAGACTTTCGTGTGTGTGTCTGCCTTATTGATCCTGCACCCCTACACCGCCATATACCCTGAGGGATCAGTCTTGCCTGTGGAAGACTTAACACCTTGCTGCCCAGTAACAACCCCTCAGCGGATCTACCCTGCAGCGCTGGTCACCCTGACCAGGTATCACAGGTGGCGTCACAAATAAACTGTAAATACTTGAATCCCCTGTAAATATCCCACATTTTATGGTGATCGCCCAGGGCAACGGACCGAGCTGTGCTACCCGTGACATCCCCCATTGAAGTGAACGGGCTCGGTGCCGAGTACCCCACAGGCCCTGAATGTGCGACTCACTTTTAATACCCATATAGAGCTCTTGACTTAAGCAAGGCCTCGTGGGTTACTTACACAGAGTGGCTGCTGGCTGATGAAGCAAGCTAGCAGAGGAGGGTTGTATTAGCCATGCCAAACCCAGAGAAAGCTGTAACAGGACAAAACAGGATGCAGAAACAAATTCAGAAGGTGGCCAAGGTCAAAACCAGAAGAACTGTTATAAGGTATAGTAGGACAGATGTAATCCAATAATATTCAGATTTCTTCCTGCACATGTTTATGAATGCTCCATATTTCTGTGCATTTGGGATAGTCTGTGTCACAAGGGGCACAGCTGTGTCATGTATGCTCTCATTATCTGGATTGTCACACAAATAACACTAGCAGATACTTCTAGGAAGGAAATGAAGTAATCGTAGTGGTATCAGTGTGGTTCGTGGTCTAAGGCGGAAGAGGACAAGAACACAAAGAAAGGAATGAGGGTGGATGAATGAGCTCGGCTTTTGTGTGGTAGATAGATTCAATCTAATTTAGACTGAAAAAAGTAGTGTCGTATTGTATGTGATGTTAATTACATAGCTATCACAATATTATTTTGACTTGAATTTTTTTAAATGCAGTTTTAAATTACATAATCCAGTGTAATATTTTAGCTGCATTGGGACTCATTTAGACATCTGTTTGTTTTTTTTTGTGTACGAGAAAAAAGAATGGACTGTTTGTCATCCGTGTGCTGGATCTGATTTTCATACATTTTGGGCCATTTTTACCATCAGTTTTTTTCATATGCAAAAAAAAAATGCAATCTTTTTCTAACCACTAGACAGTAAAAAAAATGAACAGCACTTGGATCATGCATGGATAGCAACTAAGTGCTATCCATTTATTTCATGGACCTATTCACTTGAATGGATAAGTTTGATCCAAAGGTCAGCCCAAGGAAAGGAATAGGACACGTGAACATGCGCACAAACAGTAACGTGTGAACAGGGCCTTATGTGAATAGGACATTTAAAAATACACTGCTCAAAAAAATATAGGGAACACTTAAACAACACAATGTGACTCCAAGTCAATCACACGTCTGTGAAATTTACCTGTCCAGTTATGAAGCAACACGGATTGTTAATCAATTTCTCCTGCTGTTATGCAAATGAAAAAAACAGGTAGAAATGATAGGCAATTAGCAAGATAACCCCTATAAAGGGGTGGTTCTGCAGGGGGTGATTACAGACTGTTCTCATCCTTTTAGGCTGTTGTTTTGGTCACTTTAGCATTTTGTCATTGTTCTCACTCATAGAGGTTACAGTAGCAACCCACAGAAGTTGCTCAGGTAGTGCAGCTCATCCAGGATGGCACATCAATGTGAGCTATGGCAAGAAGGGTAGCTGTGTCTGTCAGCACAGTGTCCAGAGCATGGAACAGATACCAGGAGACAGGCCAGTACACCAGGAGATGTGGAGGGGACCTTAGGAGGGCAACAACCCAGCAGTAGGACAGCTACCTCCTCCTTTGTGAAAGGAGGAACAGGAGAAGCAGTGCCACAGCCCTGCAAAATGACCTCCAGCAGGCCACTAAAATCCATGTGTCTGCTTAGACTGTTAGAAACAGACTCCATGAGGGTGGTATGAGGGCCCGATGTCCACAAGTGGGTGTTGTGCTTACAGCCAAACACCGTGCAGGGCAATTGGCATTTGCCAGAGAACACCAAGATTGGCAGATTCGACATTGGTGCACTGCTCAGTGCTCTTCACAGATGAGAGCAAGTTCACACTGAGCATATGTGACAGACATGACAGAGTCTGGAGACCGTGGAGAACATTCTGCTGCTTGCAACATCCTCCTGCATGATCGGTTTGGCAGTGAGTCATTAATGGTGTGGGAAATCATTTCTTTGGAGGGCTGCACAGACCTCATTGTGCTAGCCAGAGGTACCCTGACTGCCATTAGGTACCGGGATGAGATTTTCAGACCCATTGTGAAACCATATGCAGGTGCACTGGGCCCTGAGTTCCTTTTGATGCATGACAATGCTAGGCATCATGTGTCTTAAGTGTGTCAGCAGTTCCTACATAATGAGGGCATTGATGTTATGGACTGGCCTGCCCATCCCTCAGACCTGAATCCAATCAAGCACATCTGGGACATCATGTTTCAATCCATCCAGCAATGCCATGTTGCACCACAGACTGTCCAAGAGTTGACTGATGCTTTAATCCAGGTCTGGGATGAGATTCCTCAGGAAAACATCTGCAGCCTCATCATTACCATGTGCAGGCATTGTAGGGAGTTCATAAAAGAAGCATGTGGAGGCCACACACACTACTGAGCATCATTTCCTAGTCTTGAGGAATTTCCACTGAAGTTGGATTAACCTGTAATTTGATTTTCCACTTTTATTTTGAGTATCATTCCAAATCCATACCTCCATGGGATATTAATTTTGACTTACATTGATCATTTTTTATTCTCGATGCATTCTACTATGTAATGAAAAAAGATTTGCAACTGGAATATTTCATTTGGTGATATCTCGGATGTGGTATTTTGGTGTTTCCTTTTATTTTTTTGAGCAGTGTACATTTAGTGGACGCAAAACATGTTCAAGTGAAGGTAAACTAACATGGATCTCAAACATGGATCATTTTTATTGCTTATGTTTTTCTCTATGTATAAACTTATCAATATATTTAACATAAAATTAGGAGGTATTTTAACTCCCACCATTGCTCTATGACTTCATCTAATGGTGTATAATTTGTGTCTGAATGCAGTTTATGCAAAGCAGTAGAAGTCTGTGATCATGGATTAGCTGTAATTTTCATGGAACATCCTTTAAAAGATTGTTCTCAAGACCAGTCTTTGTGAGTGTACAGCTCCCCTGTCTGCCAGTTTCTTGCTTGGAGTGTGCTCCTGAAGATCGTGTAGGCGATACACTCCTGAAGATCGTGTAGGCAAAACACTCCTGAAGATCGTGCAGGCGATAAACTCCTGAAGATCGTGCAGGCGATACACTCCTGATGATCATGTTGCTGAAATACTCCTGAAGATCGTGTAGGCGATAAACTCCTGAAGATCGTGTAGGCGGTACATTCCTGAAGATTGTGTAGGCGATACACTCTTGAAGATCGTGTAGGCGATACACTCTTGAAGATCGTGTAGACGAAACACTCCTGAAAATTCACAGTTTGGGCCAGTTTTAAGAACAAGCAGTGTCTGTAGATTCGGAGGAGCTCAGAAGCGCTGAAGTTTCAGAGCAGCACTTACAAGCTCAATAGCAAACAGTTTGTAAGTGCTGTGCTCTTTGCCTAGAAAACCACCTCTGTGAAGTCAATAAAAAAATGCCCCTTTAATTTTTAAAGGACAGTGAACCATCCAGCAGCCAGCAGAATGGACCTCCTGAACCCCTGTGAATATGAACCTGTAGGAAACAGATACAACATTAGGGTTAACTGCATTTGCGCTACATTTTTTAGATATGCTGTCAAGTTTGTTTTTTATTCAACTGTGAAAATTGTCCCACAGCTTCTATGAAAATATCTGGAAGTTGGAAGAAGTTGAGCTAAACTTTTTACTATTGTTTTAAAGTGTTGTAAAACATATTTCACGAGACCATAAATATTTTATTCTCGTATTATTCAGATGTGGGCGAAGTCCATATGTCATAAAATATTTTGATTTGGTTAAACATTGAAAAGCTACAATTTTTCTGTTCTCTATGAAGAATGCCTGGAGGCTATCAGTAATGGGAGTGAGGAGAATTTGATTGACATGTTAACCAGTATAGGGGATTTAGTGCTCGGAGGTCGTGACCTCTGCCACCGACTAATAATGGTCATAACATTGGAATGAAATGGCAACAAACATGTCAGTGTAATATGTATAAACACGTTTCAGGTCTGTATTTCATCGTAGGCTATTTACACAAGCAGGGCAATTAGTAACGCCATCTAATTGTGGCCTCCATAGTGTTTGACTTCACCCAGGCTGCTACCTGCATGGTCTATGTATCGCTATACAAAGAAGAAAAGCATAGTTAGCTGAAGTTATGCCATTATTTGTCTTTATTCAGTGGTGCAAATATAAGCAAGTCTTGACATACTCCCAGTAGGAAGAATATTGATATTATCTGACATAATAGGGTAAGCTTATCAATGCAGCCACTGGGAATGGGCTTGGTACTTTACAAAAACCTTCATTAACAGATGATGTGCACCACTTTAGGGCCTGAAAAACTTAAAGTTACAGTTGACCAAACCAAACAATTTTGGTCTGACTGGTGGACCATCTAATGCATTTGGCTACTCTATCCTAACAGCTGATGCCAGGGTAACGAAGGAGATCACATGTTGAATTACAAAGCGCCTGATCCTTTTTTATTTTCCTGGGATATAAGCCACCAACCAGAGGAGGTGCTTCACTGTGGCTCATTCCATTATCCAATCTGAAAACACTCTCAGATTGCCTCTTCACAGAGGAAGAGGACTAGAACTCTAGTGCCACCTATCGGAAGTTGCGATCCTAAAAGTCAATGTTGACTCTTTGACAAGTCTTGGCAAATGATTTAGGATAAAAGCCAAACCTTTTACGAAGGCTACTTCCAATAAAAGACATTAGAGTTCAAGCCCTCTTACTCTCTGAAGAGGCGATTTGCATGTTGAAATTCCTAGAGAAGAACTGCATGGTCTATACGTCTCCTTACACTGGCATGTCACTGTCCACAAAGAGAGATGTTAGCTCTTAGACCAAGTCAATTGTATATTCTTATGGTGGTGTCAAGATAGATAGCTGAAGGCTGAATGTCAATTCGGCCAACTTCTATCAGCAATGTATTCACATTTTCTGACCTCTAATGTGGTTCACTACTGTATGACAACATTCTGTGGATATGATGCTGATAAAATTTTATGACCCACAGTGTGCCTCTGGGAGTGTACATATCACTCATAGTCTGGGGCTTCCACCATAGAATTGACACACATTCACTGCTAACTCTATATATCGGTGTAAAAGGGAATTGAATGGAGTTCTGATCACATTCCAACTAGACTTGTCCGGCCTCTCTCAATTCAATTTCATCAAGTGAGGCCACACATGTCTAGTCGGCACATGACCACATGTATGCAAATCACGTACTTGCACTTTTGTGACCTCCCACTTTCACTGCTTGCACCAGGGAATCCTGACAGTAGTGTGCGCTGGGAGAATTCAAAAGTCTGCAGTCTGCACACTGCAGACTCATCACAAACTTGGACAACCTCTTTAACGCTCCTACTATAAATAAAAACATAGTAACCCTTAAATTGTCAGATGGCACAACACTTGATTAACATAATCATGTATCAAATAATCTTACAAGTTATGGATTGTTACATGCATACAGGATCAAAACCGATAACAGCACAAGAATCCATCACCAAAACCACCAGCAGTACAGAAATACATGACCAGAACCACCAGTAGTACAAAAACGCATCATCAGACCACCAGCAGTACAGAAATACATCCGTATAAACCTCATCAGTACAGAAACATAGCATCAAAACCCTCATCAGTACAGGAATATATAACAAGAACCACCATCACCAGTACCATCACCAGTACATAAATAGATCAATAGAACCACCATCAGTACATGGTACATAAATTATAATGTCATGTCAGACCCATTTGTATCACATGAACGTACAACTTCCAATACGTCCTTAGCAATGGTAAGGAGATTCTAGAAGTTGTTGCTATCAGTCATCATCAGGCTGCGGACCATAAAGGAACCACAGTACTTATGAGAATTAGTCAGTATCACAAACGAACATTTAAATCCAGGTACCTTATACAGGACGTTGTCTTTGATTTGAGTTATTCTCTTTCTTTTCTTCATCTTGTCCAGACGATATGATTAATTTTCGCATTCACAACTTGTCTCTGCAGACTTCCATTTACTCTGGTCTTGTGCAGTATATCCCCACTGATACCCTTAAAAATAGTAGTGCCATTTTAATGCTCCTGAATAAAGATACCTGCCCTACGCTGAGCTCCTGAATAAATATTTGCCCCACACTATATTCCCTGCACAAAAAATGACCCATACAATGTCCCTCTTATGGTACTTCCCCCACCTTTCTATACTGGGCCCCCTATTCACACTGTCCTCTCACAGGGTATCCCCTCTATAGGGCCCAGTCTCTATATTACTATGCCCCCTCAGCACATTTCCCTCTCCTTGGTATACTGTACCCTCTTGACTGTAATTTCCCCTTACCTTCTCATACTGTCTCTTCTCACATCATCCCTGCTAAGCTTACTGCATCCTCACACATCCCCCCAGCTCTCCATACTATGTCTGTACCCATTCCATCACCTATGCTTCCTATACGGTGTCCGCATACATTCTCCCCCTTGCTTCTCATAGTGTATCCGCACCCATCTCCTCTCTCGCTCTGCATTCTGTGTCTTCACTCATCCCCCACTCACCATGATGTGTCAGCACCCATCCCTTGCCTCATTCCCCATAATATGTCTGCACTCATCCCCTCCCTCACTCGCAACTGAGCCTGCATCCATTCCTACTTGCTTTTCATACTGTGTCCACATCCGTCCCCACTCTCCATACTGTGACTGTACCCATGCCCTGTTGTGAATGGGTTTGAGATGAGTTCTGAGCAGAGGCTCCCTCTGGTGGTTACAAGCGGTGCTGGTCTGTTCAGTGATGATTGTGAAGACTGGGAATCAGGTGTCACGGACTGGTCTTATTTAAGGGAGTCACCTTCCCATCAGGGTTGCCGGTGATCAATTGTTCTGGTCTGAATCCTTGTTTCCAGTTTCTCTTGTAGCCTGCTGTGTCGTGTCTGCATCTCCTGCTAACAGATAAGACATTTCCTTCTTTTTGTTTCATTGCTGGATTTTTGCATTTTGTCCTGCACTTCTGTGGGGGCCTTCTGGGTCCCCTCGGGGGGCTTTTGCCCTCTCAGTTCTGTTCAGCCACTGATGTTTGTACATTTGCTTTTTCCAGTTTTTTCAGTGGCTGCTGTTTTAATTTTGTTACACCAGAGAGCTAATTTAGGTGGTAGAGGTCGTGTGATCTCAGGTCTTTTTTGAAATTAGTAGAGTTGGTGTTTTCAGGGTTTTTTGGGATTGCAGTAAGTACCCTTCCTATCCTTTTCTATTTAGTTAGTTTGGGCCCCAACGTTTGCTCATACTATTTTCTGTCTGTGTCTGTATTTCGTCTTGTCTAACCGCCATTATATGTTTGGGGGCTTGCTATTATCTTTGGGGTTCTGCTCCGGGGCAGATAGCTTTCCTATTTCTATCTTTAGGTGTAGATAGTTTCTCAGGCTGTGACAAGGCGTCTAGGACCAACGTAGGAACGCTCCACGGCTGCCTCTAGTTGTGGTGGTTAGTCAGGGTACTGCAATCTCATAGATTCCAACTGCTCTGGTGTATTACCTTTTTGCCTGCACTCCTCAGCTACCGAATCATAACAATGCCCCCTCAAACATTTTCCTCATACATGCCCCCCATCTCTGCCCTTGCTCCTCATACTGTGTCCTCAAATTTCTCCCACTTCCCTCTCCCGCTTACCATGTTGTGTTTGCAATCATCCCTTCCTCATTCCCCAAACTGTCATCATATCTTATTTCTTCTCCCCTAAACTGTGTCCTCAAATCTTATTTCTTCTTCCCCCAAACAATGTCCTCAAATCTTTTATTACTCCCTCCCTCCCCAATTGTGTCCTCAAATCCTATTTTCTCACCCTCCCACAATAAATTTTGAGTGTCTTCAGCTCCACTGGAGCACTTAACACTAGAGTTGAGCGAAACAGGTCAGTCAGATTCAAAAGTCGCT
>VIAB01028170.1:0-12966 GCA_009801035.1 Oophaga pumilio
AAAAATCCTGAATTGCTGTTTTTTGTTTATTCTGCCTCCCAAAATTCAGAATAGAAAGCGATCAAAAAACCTCATGTGTCTGAAAATGGTACCAATAAAAACGTCTACTCATCCTGTAAAAAACAAGACCTCACATGAATCTGTGGGCCGAAATATGGAAAAATTATATTTTTTAAAATATTGTAATGCATAAACTACATATATTTTGCAATAAAAAGCGTGTTTTAGTGTGATAGCAGTCAAACATAAAAACCGGATATAAATCTGGTATCGCTGTAATCGCACCGACCCGAAGAATAAAGTCGCCTAATCACATATACCGCACGAGGAAGGGCGTAAAAAATACATAAAACCAATTCTTCACCTGCTGTTGATTTTTTCATTCTGCCCCAAATATCGCAGTAAGGCTCGGCGCACATTTATCCTGTGCTCTGTGCTGAGCTCTTGCACTGGGGTTTCCATGTAAATCTCTGAAATACGTGATTCAGACGGAACGTATGGTGGAAGATTCCCTATAATTAGGCAGATGGAATTACTGTGGATGCTACCTGACCTGTGATCCGGCAGTGTCCATCTTTTTAGTATTGCATAAAAGTGCCATCGGCCATAGTTTTGTGCACATTTGAAAAAAAAGGACACTGCTGAACACAGGCCAGACAAAATCCAGAGTAAGGCTAATTTCACACTAGCGTTCGGCAGAGCTGCGGAGGGCTGCGCACTTCCTCCGTTAAGCCCCGCCCACTGCTGCACCTCTTCCATTCAGCTCCGCCTACGTCTGCATGCGTCCTGCGTCCAAACTTTAACATTGGGTACGCAGGCCATGCGGATGTATGCGCATTCGTCGTTTCGACGCTGAGCCGAACTGCGTCAAACGCAACATGTTGCATTTTTTTGCGGTCGGTGCAGCGTCAAAATGACGTGTGTGGACGCATCCACATACATCCGCATGCATCAAAAACAGATGCTCGCGGATCCGCCACCCATAGGCGACCATTAGACAAAATGGCGGACGCGGCGGATCCGCCATAGTCCGCCATTTTGACGCACACACAAAACGTAGCATTGAACGTTTTCCAAAAATGGCGGACGCCAAATTTATGGCGGATCCGTCAAAAAACGGATCAAACGGACGACCATCCGTCAAAATCCACTACTAATGCAAGTCAATGGGAAAAAAGCAGATCCGCAAAAAAAAAAATGGCGGATTCGCTTTTTTCACACTTTGGCGGATTTTGACTGACGTCGCACGACTGAAGTGTGAAAGAGGCCTAAGTCATATTGCAAAACTCGTTAAAGGGTTGATTGTGACTTGTAGGATCGCTACTTCCAACAGGTGGCGCTATAGAGTTCAAGTTCTCTTTTCTCTGAAGAGGCCGTTTGCATATTAAATTTGCCAGAGGATCATTGCACGGCGAGTAAGCCTCCTTATCTTGACAAGCCAGAGCTGGTATGTCACTCTCCACAAGGAGAAACCTTACCCCTTAGACCTCACTCTCCAAAATAAATTCAACAAATTCTGCACTCCCAAATCCAAATGCCCCCCTCCGTTCTGAGCCCCACAGTGTACCTAAACCACATAGCGTCCACAAGTTTGGCATTTCTGAAGCGATGAGAGCCTGCCTAACTTACGGGTGCATGTCTCCAGAAGCATGGGCTATGCTTAAAGGGAATCTGTCACCCTAAATTGGCGGGATATTTAAATGATGGCAGTCAGGTCAGATGGGTGGTGTTTTGGGTACTTGCCTTAACATGTTGTTCGCCGCTGTCTCCATTATTTCTGGGAATTGTAGTCGTTGCCCTCCATAAAACGCGCCTGCGCATTGCAATCTGTGGGCAAAGCATACTGAGCGTGCGCAATTCAAGATTGCAATGCGCAGGTGCGTTATATGGAGGGCAACGACTACAATTCCCAGAAATAATGGAGACAGCGGCGAACAACATGTTAAGGCAAGTACCCAAAACACCGCCCATCTGACCTGACTGCCATCATTTAAATATCCCGCCAATTTAGGGTGACAGATTCCCTTTAACGTACTGGTCACTACAGCCTACTAGTCACTACAAGGGCAGTTTACATTTTCACTTAGCAACATTCTTTGCTGCTTGTTTCTGGAAAATACTCATGGAGTCAAAATCGTCACTACACCTGTAAATTCCCAAAGGTGCATAATTTCCAAAATGGGGTCACTTAAGGGGGATTCTGCTCCTCTAGTAATTAGGGGCTCTGTATATGTAGTCTGCAAACTGTTCTAGCAAAATCTGCGCTCCAGAAGGCAAACAGAGCTCTGTTCCTCCCGAGTCTCTCCGTATGGCTAAGTAGTACTGTACACCCACATATTGCCATGTTCATTAGAAATTGTGGGACAAATTTTGGTGCCATTTTTACCCCCTTCTTGTGTGAAAATGTAAAATCTGGGGCTAAAACTAAATTTTCATGGTAAAATTTAGTTATTTTTTCTTCACTGCCCAATGGTATAAAATTCTGTGACACACCCATGGTGTCAATATAATCACTGTACCCCTAGATGAATTCATTGAGAGGTGTAGTTTGTAAAAAAGGGTTACTTATGGTTTTTTTTGCTGTTCTGGCACCTCATGGCCTCTCCCAGAGGGTCATGGCACCGGCAAACCATAACAGTAAAATCTTGCGCTCCTTGCCTTCTGAGCTTTGCTCTGTGCCTGAAATTTTTTTCCCGATCACATGTAGGGTATTAGCCCTTAGAAAAATTAAAAACTTGGGGGCTTAAACAACATTTTAGCAGTAAAAATGTAATTTATTCTTTCTTCACAGCTCAATGGTATAAATTTCTAGGAGGCACATTTGGTCTCAATATGGTCTCTGCACCCCTAGATGAATTAATTGGGGAGTGTAGTTTGTAAAATGAGTTCACATATGGGGAGTTTCTGTTGTTCTGGCACCTCAGAGGCTCTGCCAATATGACATGGCAACCTCAAACCATTCCAGCAAAATCTGAACTCCAATATGGCGCTTCTTCCCTTCTGAGCTTTGCACTGTGCCTCAAAAGTAGTTTTCCCCCCACATATGACGTATCGGCATACTCAGGAGAAATTGTACAACAAATTGTATGGTACAATTTCTCCTGTTACCCTTATGAAAATGCAAAATTTGGGGCTAAAATAACATTTTTGTGAGGAAAATATGATTTTTTTATTTTCACGGCTCAACGTTATAAACTTCTGTGAAGAACTGGGGGTTCAAGGTGCTCAACACACATCTAAATACATTCCTTGAGGGGTCTAATTTCCAAAATGGAATCACTTATGGGGATTTCTCACTGTTTAGGCACATCAGGGGCTCTCGAAATGGGACATGATGTCTGCTAATGATTCCAGGAAATATTACAATCAAAAAGTCAAATGACGCTCCTTCCCTTCCAAGCCCTGCCGTGCGCCCAAACAGTAGTTTTCTCTCTCAAATGGGGTATCTGCATACTCAGGAGAAATTGCACTGCAAATTGTATGGTGCAATATCTCCTGTTACCTTTATGAAAATGCAACATTTGGGGCTAAAAACATTTTTAAGGGGAAAATGTGATTTTTTTTTATTTTCATAGCTCAATGTTATAAACTTCTGTGAAAAGTTAAATGTTCATTTTTTTCCACACTTCAAAAATTCCTGTGAAGCACCTGAAGGGTTAATAAACTTATTGAATGGGGTTTTGAGAACCTTGAGGGGTGCAGTTTTTAGAATGGTGTCACTTTTAAATATTTTCTATAATATAGACCCCTCAAAGTGACTTCAAATGTGAGGTTGTCCCTAAAAAAAATGGTTTTGCAAATTTTGTTGGAAAAATCGTTGATCAAATTTTAACCTTTAAAATTTCTTAACAAAAAATGATGTTGGTTCCAAAATTGTGCTGATGTAAAGTAGACATGTGGGAAATATTTTGTGTGACATGACTCTGTGATTTAAGGGCATGAAAATTCAAAGTTGGAAAATGGCAAAAGTCATATTGAAGAAATGTTACCACTATCATGAAGTAGAATATGTCACGAAAAAACAATTTCAAAATCACCGGGATTCATTGAAGCGTTCCAGAGCTGTAACCTCATAAAGTGACAGTGGTCAGAATTGTAAAAATTGTCTCGGTCATTAACACGCAAACCACCTTCAGTGGAAAAGGGGTTTAAGAAGAGACAAACTTGGGTTGGATTCCAGGAGGAAGTGTGACCTGCACTTTTTTTTTTCTCACCATGTGTATTTCAGAATGTCTTCAGGAAGAAAAAACAAAAAGCTGAAAGAACTCATGAAGAGCAAAGTGAATTTGTCATTAAAATGTATACGAAGAATCCTTTTTAGGGCCTGTTCACACGGGCACAGATGAGAGAACTGGATGGATTTATGGTAATGAAGCGTCGATCAAACTCTGATCCGAGTTTGATCCCAGTGTCAGCACAGTGTGACCCAATTCTGTCGGATGAGGGAACCGTAGCACAGGTGAGGACAAGATGAGCAAAATGTCTCCATCTTCTCCATTCTGTGAGTCCGCGGGAATCGGACTGCACTCAGATGTCATCCAAAAACAACCCGATGATTTCCATGCACCCATAGACTTGAATGGGCGAGTGGCATCCGATTTGTGAAGTCGCTCGCAGCATGCTGCGATTTTTTTTCATACTTTCAAAAAAGCTCAGATCAGCACTGCTCCATAAAATAACACTGATCCGAGTGCTGTCCGATCAAACATCCTATAGCACTTAGTCGCTCTTAGGCCGGTGTCACACTTGCGTGTGTGATGCGAGAAACTCGCACGAGTCTCTCGCATCAACACCCGGCACTCGGACCGCAGTGTGCGGCTGCATAGAAATACATGTAGCCCCAAACTCCGGTCTGACTGCCGGCGGCAGTGCCGGATGTTGATGCGAGAGACTCGTGCGAGTTTCTCGCATCACACACGCAAGTGTGACACCGGCCTTAGGGATTTTATAGAGGAAGTTTTCGGAACGGATCTGCCCTCAAAAACTCCTCACCGGTTTGATCCCATCCTGAAGAGGACACCTTTCCTTCCTAGCAGCGCGCGTCCACGTAGAGATTACCAGTATTGATCATCAGCCTCCTCATGGTGATAAAACAATCATTTCCATGTAAGGCAAATCTGCAGAAACATTTATTACTGTTTTATCAAATTATTCATATTTTGGGGAACATCTCGTGGCCCCAATTGCCCAATAAAAGGAATCTTCATTTTGGGCAAACATAAATGTTCCTGTGTACGTCATGAAGAGGTTAATACAGAAACAAAGCCCATAGACAAGGCTGTAGAAAGCCATCAACAGGTGCTCCCTGGTCCTATGTGGGAGAGTCCTGACGATGCTGTCATTTCACCGCAGTGACCGTGCTGCCATCACCCATCCCTGGTGACCCATATCCCTAGTGACCCATCACCCATCCCTGGTGACCCCCATCCCTGGTGACCCCTCTCCCTGTGCGCTGGAGGGACACAGATCTGCAGCCTGTGCTGGGGAACAAGTTTGGGATGAAGCCTGCAGCTTAGTGTTTTACTGCAGTCCCTGCACATGTCTACCTCCTCCCTACAGGAGCTGAGGGGAGCAGGGTGTGCAAAGTGCAAGGGGAGGAGGAGGAGAGCGCCTAGGGCAGCTCTGCACTGTGACCCAGCCTTGGCTGTGAGCTTGTCTGCTGGATGTCTGAGGCTGGGAGGCTGCCCCTCCATGTGTGTGTGTCTGTGCGCTCCGCCGCCGCCGCCACTGCTGCCCTTTGATCCTTGCACTAGTGTTAGGGGCTTGGAGACACACAGGGAGCAGCCATACACGGCAGCCGCGGCTCCTCAGCATCATGTCGCCCCTCCACACACACCACACACGTATAGGTCCCATCCATTGAGGAATATTTATTACGGCTGGGGGAGGGAGGTGAAGGGGAGGACAAGCCAGGTGCAAGGAGCGAGCGCCCTGACTCCGGAGCCCGCAGGAGCTGCTCCTCATCCTCTCCTGTGCGCCGAGGAGGAGAATGTGATGGACGCGGAGAAGCCCCGGACACTGTAAGGGGACACAATGCCCAGGAGGAAGCAGGAGCAGCCCAAGCGCCTGCCTTCACGTAAGTGCCCGCCGTCTGGCTCTGCAGCGAGTGCCCGCGCGTTAGTTTAGGGTTACAGAGGTGCTGTGTGCGGGCTGAGCAGGGCAGCCATGTTGTGGAGCAGCAGTCCTGTGCTGGCTACGGATTGCATCGTTTTATTCAGCTAGTCTGTGGGTGTTGTGTGCAGCGCCCCCTCCTCCTCCCGTGCCCTCCGCCGCCCGCCTGACACGCTGCTCCCCAGCCTTGTGCCGGCGCTGGCACCATCAATAGGGCTCTGTCCCCGGGTAAAGGTTGCGGCCAGCTCCGGCTGCTGAGCCTGGCGGCCCCGGGAGGAGAGGCAGCAGCAGATGCAAGGGGGAGGGAGGCTGTGCAAGAAACCGGAGGGGTGGGCCGAGCACGGGAGGGAGAGAAGGGGTGTCTGTATAGGAATCCCTGCGAGGGGCTGCAGCCTCGGGGTCGCCCGTGCCCTCACTGCCCGCAGCCCCGGGGTCGCCCGTGCCCTCACTGCCCTCAGCCCCGGGGCCGCCCGTGCCCTCACTGCCCCGGGCACACACCGGCCTTGCTGCAACTTTCTACTTCCAGCCCAGTCCTTCATTGTCCACAGCCTGGAACTTTTCTCCTGCTGTAGGATGGCAGAGCATGTAGTGCTGGGCATGGTGCCTGCTGTGTGCCCTGCCCCGGGCCTGGGAAGGGTCAGGTCACCAGGAGCGACCCCGGGGCAGCTAGGAAATGACTTTATGGGTGTACCATCCCCTGTAAGTGAGGGGCAGATCTGAGCCATGCTGTATGGCAGCTAGTGCCACTGCTACACACCGGCCCATGGGTGCCAGGTGGGCACGGTACAGGGCCACTTCTGGGGTGGTCTCTCTTGGATGCCCTTTGATGTCTCCAGTATCATTTCACCTGATACAAAGCATTCTTCATCACTGGTGTCCAGTCTGGAGTGGTCCAGGGTACTGTCATCCGTGTTACGCAGCAGCTGGCACCCTACACCCCAAAATTCCTATATTCAGTGTTCACATCTACCCTGGCGCACACCGGGTGCTGCCGTTTTGTTTTCTCTGTTTACATTGTCTTTGCCATTGTTTGGTTGAGTGGCCATGACTGTAGCGTGCAGGTGATACCCCGGCCTGTCACAACTACTGTCTCACTGGTCTGTGCCATGAATTTGGCACAGAGGTGCATAGATCTGTGGAGGCAAGGGTTAATCATGGGCCAGGCTGCACCCCTCGGTTCAGCTGAGGATCTGTACATGTCTGTGTTTTCGCTGCTGGTGTGTATAAAGCCACAGTCGGTCACCTGAAGTTCACAAGGTTGGGGGAAGGGAGGGAGGGGTCAGGTTGTTGCTTTCCATTTGCAGCCATTTGCTCTCTGCAGACAGATCCCGATCAATATCCATAACATAAATATATGTATGCATGTCTCTGCCACGCAGGGAAGAATGGAGGAGGCTGGCACAGCTTCAGCCTGTGCGCTGTGGGCATTAATAACCTCACTGGCATCTAGGGCTCCATTGCAGCTCTTACATAGACCGTCATATTGTGTACATTGTCTGGACCTGGGATCACTGGTTTCTAAGCGCTGCGGAGTATGTTGGCGCCATATAAGATAATGGTAATACAAAGAATATCCTTAGTGGCCTGTGCTTGGCATTTGTAATACCCCATTGTACAGGATTTTGTTTCCTGATGTGCCCACTAGAGGACTTGGCATAGAACACGTATGTAGTGCACGAGGCTTCGCTCCAGAGGGTTAATTAATGTGCTCTTATGTCCACATAACCTAATATATATATTATTCCCTTTAATCCGCTATGCCGCCGCTCCGGGGAAAGTTTTCGTATTTTCGTCATCCCAGGTCTTGTCTGCATAGACTGGATTCCCTTTACTATATACAGCACAGATGGGATCAGGGTAACGGGTGGTCAGGTGCTGCAGACAGTCCCTGAAGAGGTTAATTACAGTGGAGATGTTTTGCTATTTTTGCTTTTGCTCTGAAGACAGAAATATGTGAAGATGGAGGCAGGCGACCTCTGCTGCACAGTAGATGTAGATCTAAGTGGCAGAGCCATGTGACCTTGACCCCGACCTCAGCTACTCCCCTCCAGCTCTGAGTCATTCTCCATTTTAGCTCCGTCACTCTGGGCCTACACGGTGGCTTTGTGCTCTGACTGTATCTATGAATTAGACATCTTCTCTCCTGCAGATCCTCGGCCCGTGTCTGTCCCTGTCCCTGTTCTTGGGTTAGGAGCAGTCACAGGAAGCGCTGAATGAGCTCAAACTTTCGTCTGTTGCGGAGACTGTGTTTTAGATTGTCACCGGGGAAATCTACAAATGTCTTATTTGTGTCCAGCACGATGTCTGTCATCTAAAGAGAACTTTCCATTCATAGTTCTATGCACCCACACCATCCAGTGCTGCCTTCACTCCTATCAGGAAGTGGAAAACAAACAAAAAAGACATTTTGTAATTAATTCTATGTATTTACAATGAAACATCAAAAGTGTAAACAGTTTCCAGTGTTGGCTACTTTTATTAGGAGGACTCTGTCAGCACAGAATGACTGTTCAAACCAAGTCCCGTCGCTTGGTGCACCCTAGGCATGGCCAAACATTTGCCTTCACCGTCCCACCTGCTTGTTTTCCCTCTCTCCATCCCACTCTTTTTTTTGATTGACAACTGTGGCTTTATAGAGTCAGAGCAGGGTGGAGATAGAGGGGAAAAGAAGCAGGTGGGAAGATGTAAGCAAATGTTTGGCCACACCAAGGGTGCACTGAGCACCTGGATTTGGTTTGAACAGCCATTCGGTGCTGACAGCCTCCCTTTAAGGCCGGTGTCAGACTTGCGAGAAACTCGCTCGAGTCTCGTGCGAGTTTCTCGCATCAACACCCGGGACTCGGACCGGAGCGTGCAGCTGCATATATTTCTATTCAGCCACATTCTCCGGTCCAAGTGCCGGCTGCAGAGCCAGGTGTTGATGCGAGAAACTTTCTCGCTAGCCTGACCCCGGCCTAAAAAGATATTCCCATATCTCAGACAAGCCATCACTTTATGATCAGTGCAGTCTGATCACTGGAACTTCCTCCAACCCCGAGAATGAAGGGTTGCAGCAGTAACTCAGCGCTGTGTCCTGTTCTTTGTGGCCGCCTTCTGTGCAAGGAACTGTGTCCACAGTCCCATTTTTTTTGTGACAAACACAGGTGAATGTTAACTCAAGATACCGGGGCAATTTCTTATAACTTTTTTTTTTTGTGCCACACTTATCAGATATGGAAAAAGAATGATCGCACAGACACTACGATTTGATATAGCTGTATCCTTCCTCGAAATTTGGGAATTGATTGATAAATAGGGTGTACGGTAAGAAGTGATCAAAAGGTTGTATGTACAGTATTTACCCCATAATGGTGCCAATAAAAACATCAGCTCTCCACCCAAAAAACAGGTAGTCTCGCAGCTCCATCATCGGTAATATTATTTTTTTACATTTCTGATTATTTTTTTTTCACCATTTATAAGTATGGTATTGTCTACTAACAAGACACACCATATCTCTAATTTGAATGCCCTAAAAAACATTCTTAAGTGAGGGAGTATGGGGAGGGTGTTTGCCACTTCACAAGACTTGGATTATTTTTTTTCCCCGTTTTCCATTATATTGTATGGTTAATGAATGGCGTCATTCAAAACAACACCCCATAGCACCAAAAAAACGGCTATATTCTCAGAAAAAAGTTACGAACACTAAAAAAAAAATACGCCAGGGAGTAAAGGGCTTAAATCAGCTGTCCGCTGTATAGCCCAACACAGTGTTCTGTTGGGATGGTGAACACCTCGTCCACAGTTCTCCTTAGGCCGGTGTCACACTTGTGTGTGTGATGCGAGAAACTCGCACGAGTCTCTCGCATCAACACCCGGCACTGCCGCCGGCACTCGGACCAGAGCGTGCGGCTGCATAGAAATACATGTAATCTGAGTGCCGGCGGCAGTGCCGGGTGTTGATGCGAGAGACTCGTGCGAGTTTCTTGCATCACACGCAAGTGTGACACCGGCCTTAGGTTAGCGTTCCACTGTTGGTTAGTTTTCGGCAGAGTAGAGATATTCCTTTAGCATTTTTAAGAGAGCTTGTAGTGTCATCCAAATGCTGCAGTAAGGCTGAACTGCAAAACTCCATTTTATTCCTGTAGCCATTGTTTAAAGTCTTGAAGTGATGCGAATGAGTTAAGATTATATACATCTTTGTTATCAAAAGTTTTGCTAATATCCTAATGCAGTAGGCTTTGATCAGAAGTTTTCTATTTTGTTTGTAGTGTTGCTATTCTGACTTGTTCATCTCCTTGGTAACAGACAACAAAAAAGCGATGTGTAGTCAGATCTCTTCATATTCTTTTTGCTTATCCACATTTGGTGAGTGGCAAGAAGTAAAGGACAGATCACAAAAGTATGACTGCAGGATCAGAGGACATGAGATTTTGTGTTCTGTTACCATGGAGACCAATGACTGCAATAGAGTTGTAGAAACAAAGTTGCATTTTTTAGTTAGTACTATTAAAATGAGTATTTTATTGAATGAATGGAGCCAGAAAAATACTGCAAATGCCGACAAAACCTTAATGCGAACATGTCAGGAGATTTATACTGCCTCTCTGAGAGCATGATGTGGGAGAGTGAAGCTGAACTCTATGATTGATAGGATTATATTATTTGGATCAGGATTTCTGCGTAAAAAGCTGAGAAAATGGTGATGGGACTCTTGGGTATGTCTACGCAGCCTTTCCGGTGGTCAAGAACATCCATCATTGAAGTAGTAGATTCTTTGGGAATCGCTCCTTCTCCATGGAGTTTTGTCAACCTGAAGGGTCTAGTGTTTTTTGTTCATTTTTTAGGGTGCTTTTTCAATTTTTTATTTTTTTTTTGCTTGGTTTTGTGCGTGTTTTCCAGATGTTTTTTTTAAAATCCATCAAACAATGAAGTAAATGCATGTGTTTTTCAAAGCTAAAAGAAATATTAAAAAACCGCCAGAAGAACGTACATGTTCTTTTAAACGTTTGACGTATTTGAAAGCCTGAAAATTTGAACAGATCGTTGTTTTCCCATATAATTTAATAGGACCGTGTTCATCATTTTGTTAGCATTTTTTCCGACTTTTTTTTAGCGGATTAGCTCAAAAAACAAGAAAAGACGCAAAGTAAATGTACTCTTTAGGATGTATTCACACAATTTGTTTTGCAGATAAAAAAAATCAAAATGAGGTTTTCAAGAGAAATCCACTTTAGGAAACACCTTTTTGGGGGCCATTTTTTTGTGAAAGCATTTTTTTTTATATGTGATTATTATTTTTTTTTCTACATGGCTGCTTTACATCCTTTTTACTTGACAGTGTCACACATATTTGAGGCAATTTTTGATGTGAATTTTGGTTCACACCTTTACTGTGAACACGCTGTACTGCTTATGCTACCCATACATACTGATTATCATGCTCCTGTACTGTACTAGGGTGTGGGTGTAATCAGAAATGTTACCATGTCTCATAGAAACTTTTTTTTACTCAGAAATCTTAAGGTACTGCCACACTTAGCGATCTCGTTAGCGATCACGATAACGACGCAAGCTAACGAGATCGTTGGTGTGATTGCTTTTAGGTCGCTAGTAGCTGCCAAACAGGAGATCTCATAAACGACACATCAGCGGTCAGCGATCTCTTTAACGACTTTGGCGGTCGTTAGGATGTCATTAGCATGTACTGAGCGCTTCTGATTCATAGGAATTTCCAGCATCGCTCCTGCTCTCTGCGTCCTGCAAGCCTGCTTTGCAACTTCTGCGATCCTCTCTGTGACGCAAAAGAGAACCTACAGATATTGCGATCCACTCCGTGACGCTAAAGAAAAACAGTCATATGCGTCACAAACGAGGTCGCTCGTCGTTCGCAAAAGGTGCCAAACACAGCGATATAGGCTCACCAGTGGGACGCCAACGATCAAAAAACGGTCCAGAACGCTAGTGAACGATCAGCGACATCACAGCAGGGGCCACATCGTTGCTACATGCCACACACAACGAGGTCGCTAACGAGATCGCTAAATAGTGACGTGTTAGCGATCTCGTTAGCGATCTCGTTTAGTGTGGCAGTACCTTTACTCCAAAAAAAAAAAAATCTACAGTACATCTATAATCATTAGGGTATGTGTATGGTATAAAATGGACCGACTCCGAAAATATGATAAATTGGGTTCAGTAGCACAATGCAGAATGTGCTGTACATTTTTTTCATAATTTGGGAAAGTTACATGTCTTCTATTCCTGTTGTAAGGACGAGATGAATCTGTGCTGCACTTTATGTACATGCTCAGCAGGGAGGCAGTGATGTGGAGTTGGAGTTTTGGCTTATCGACTCCATAGCCTTGGTGCACACTAATTTTTTTCAGGCATATTTTGCCTAGAACTTGCCTGAAAAAGTGCCGCAAAATGTGAATATAATGAACAGCAATGGAAAAATGGTATTGCTGTGCACGTGTCTGTTGCCACTTTTTTTGTTAACTCAAAAGGCTTTCTCACCTGTCATCCATGTGCAGTCCATATGCATGTTTTTTTTTTTCAGCATCACCTTTTAATAATATATAAGGCCGTTTACAGTCTCATGTCACAGAATTGCCGTGTATCGGTAAAAATTGGATGCTATATGGTGACTCTGTATGGCATCTGATTTTTTTTTTTTTTTGGCGTACCCATAGGTTTGAATTGGCGAGTGTCATCCGATTTATGGAATAAACTAATATACTAGTGCATGCTGCAGTTTGTTTCAAGCGTAGATTTGGTCAGTGAAAAAAAAAAATTGCTCATCTGCATTGCCATGTTGAATAACATTAGGCTGGAGTCACACAGAACGTTTAAAAAAGCGGTCCGATTTTG
>VIAB01028176.1:23493-34263 GCA_009801035.1 Oophaga pumilio
TCCCTACTGTTAATATCGGCAGAAGTAAAATGGAGGTCGGCCTTCAGGGCTGTTTATAGACACTATGACGCCCCCCAAAGCAAGCCAATCACTACAATGGCCTTCTCTAAGATGGTGATGGGCACTGCCCATGCGATCTCCTTGCCCACAGTGTACGTCCTTGCTCATTAGCTGAAAAATGGCGCCTGCAAGCATTATGGGAAAACCGACTTGGGCGCTGGGGTCGACGACCGCAAGGCCGACTGCACTCTATGGTCGGGTTTCGGCCAACAAAGCCTGACTCTGGCGAACGTCGGCGACTTATGAATCTGACCGACCTGTTTCGCTAGAGCTGGCTAGAGCTAGAGCTGGCACTGTTAACAGCAAGATTTTAGCTAGTTAGTTAGGCGGTTGTATATCAGTCAGATAGTGTAGCTAGATGTCCATTGTGGCTGTAAAATTTACCTTCCGGAATTGTTTTCTTTTTTTGCGCCATTACTGAGGTCCACAGACAAAGTCAGCAGGGCAAGTGTTGTGCACTGCTTCTATTGGGCAGCAACTAACAGAATGGTTTTTAACAGGGAAAATGCAAATTACTACATCTGGGCAATAAAAATGAAAAAAGCATATACAAAATGGGAGGAATAGGGCTAAGTAACAGCACATGTGAAAAAGACTTGGGTATACTAATAGATCACAGACTGAACATGAGTCAACAGTGTGATGCAGCAACAAAAAAGGCAAATACAATTCTAGGATGTATTAACCGAAGCATACAGTCTAGATCACGTGAAGTGATTATTGCCCTCTACTCCTCTCTGGTCAGACCTCATCTGGAATACTGTGTCCAGTTTTGGGCACCACATTTTAAAAAAGACATCAACAAACTGGAGCAAGTTCAGAGAAGAGCGACTAGAATGGTGACCGGTCTGCAAACCATGTGCTATGAGGTACGGTTGCAGGACTTGGGAATGTTTAGCTTGCAAAAGAGAAGACTGAGAGGAGACTTAATAGCTGTATACAAATATCTCAAGGACTGTCACATTGTACAGTAGAAGGATCATCTTTATTCTCATTTGCACAAGGAAAGACTAAGCAATGGGATGAAACTGAGCGGGAGGAGACACAGATTAGATATTAGAAAAAAACTTTTTGACAGGGTGATCAGTGAGTGGAACAGGCTGCCAAGAGAGGTGGTGAGTTCTCCTTCAATAGAAATCTTCAAACAGAGGCTGGACCGATATCTGTCTGTGATGATTTAGTGAATCCTGCTTTGAGCAGAGGTTGGACTAGATGGCCCAGGAGGTCCCTTCCAACTCTACCATTCTATGATTCTATGATTCTATTGTGCTCCGTGCACGAGTATAGCATTCTAATTAATATTTTTTCACTATGTAAATGTGAAAAAGCCTGCTGTATCCCAAATTTTAGCTAGTTAGTTAGGTGGTTGTATATCAGTCAGATAGTGTAGCTAGATAGTGTCCAGTGTGGCTGTTAAATCTACCTTCCAGCATTTTTTTTTTCTTTTTGGACATTATTGAGGTCACAAAAAAGCCAGCAGGGCACATGTTGTGCACTGCTGCTATTGTGCTCCATGCATGAGTATAGCATTGTAATTCACATGTAGCTAGTGAAAAAAATATTAAACAGCCTACTGTATCCCACCTTGTCATTTAGTACTGTAGTGATATAATACTGTCTACAGATCTAAGGCATATTAAAAAAAAACATAATTTTTCTGTTGCTAAATGTGAAACAGCCTGCTATATCCCACATTGTCATTTTGTGGCGGTGATATGAACCTGTCTGCAGACCTAAGGCACATTAAAAAAAATTAAAAATTTTTGGTTGCAAAATGTTAGACAACCCGCCGTATCACACTTTGTCATTTGGTTGGGTTGAAATTAAGCTGTAGAGGCCTGACCCATAGGCCACAAAAAATTCTTCAGTTATTAACGTCATGCAGTAAAGAACTTGACTTTAAAAATAGTTTGTAGCATCTAGTGTGTTATAGAGGCCTGATCCATAGGCCACAAAAATTCTTCTGTTATTAACGTCATACAGTAAGGGATCTGACTTTAAAATAATTTGTAGCATCTAGTGTGTTATAGAAGCCTGATCCATAGGCCACAAAATTCTTCTGTTATTAATGCCATACACTAAGGGACCTGAATTTAAAAATAAATTGTAGCATCTAGTGTGTTATAGAGGCCTGATTCATAGACCACAAAAAATTATTCTGTTATTAATGGCATACAGTAAGGGACCTGACTTTATAAATAGTTTGTAGCATTTAGTATGTTATAGAGGCCTGATCCATAGGCCACAAAATAGTCTTCAGTTATTAATGCCATACAGAAAGGGAACTGACTTTAAAAATAGTTTGTAGCATCTAGTGTGTTATAGAGGCCTGATCCATAGGCCACAAAAAAGTATTCTGTTCCTAGTGTCATACAGTATGGGAGCTGATTTTAAAATTGTTTGTAGCATAACTTCTTTGTCATACAGGCCTCATCCACACTCAAACAATTCTTTTTTCTGTGACAAACACGACACAGCACATCATATTTCAACTTTGAATTTACGGTCACTGAAATTCATCTGTTTTCAGCGGTGGTGCAGAGTTTAAAATCAAATTTTTGGTTGGCAATATTGTGCTCCTATCACACTATCTGAGCTGCATGGCTGGGAAAAAGCGAGGCCATTGTGGAAGGGGAATTAGGCTTAGTGTTCAAGGTGTACGTGGGGTAGGTGGTAATGTTTGTGAAAGCACTAGTGAAGCAACGTCATGTCCTATGAAATGACAACTAACAACTTATGTTACTGGACAGGCTATACTACTAACTTTCTTTGGCAGATACACAGCAGTGCACCTTGTCGATGATGCCCAGAAAGAGCATGCACTCAAGTGGATGGCAAGTGCAGCTTCAAGTGGCCTCTCCTCCTCTTCCTCCACCTCATCATCACCACCAGTACAGTCCACAGAGGTGGCACCCAAATTCCCCTTGCTTCCCTGTTGTGAACATGTTGGAAATGACTTCTGAACTGAGGCTCCCTCTGGTGGTTGCTGATGGTATTGAAGCTGTATTGAATGACAAGGCTTTATCACCTGGAAGCGATGATTGGCAATCAGGGGAGATGGACTGGGCTGATATAAGTGAGCTGCCCTCCCATGATCCTCGCCGGTGATTAGTTTCCTCTTCCTGGTCTAGTTTGGAAGTCAGTTGGTTTTCTGCTGTCTCCTGCGAACATTCAGATAAGTTACTTTCTGCTTTTTTTTCTGTGGTCAGATTTTTTTTACTTTGCTGCCCTGCTTGGTGAGGTCAGCCGGGTCCCCTACTGGGGCCTGTGCTGGTCTCTGGTTCCCATTAGTTTCTGTTCATTTGCTTTGTTTCTGTTGTTTCAGTGCTGCTGGGTAGCGGCGTGTTCACACCAGAGATCTGATTAAGTGGGGGAGAGATCGTGTGGTCTCAGCATTTTTTGAATCAGAAGTGTTGGAATTTTTCCTAGGGTTTTGCTGGGTTGCAGACAGTATTCTTTCTTGTCCGGTCCTGTCTAGATAGCTTTTGGCCCCAGCGTTTGCTTACTCTATTTTCTACTTGCGTTTGTATTTCATTTTGTCTAACCGCCATTATATGTGTGGGGGCTGCCTATTATTTTGGGGCTCTACTCCAGGGCAGTTAGCTTTCCTCTTTCTATCTTCAGATGTAGCTAATCTCTCCGGCTGTGCCAAGGCGTCTAGGTCACCGTAGGTACGTCCCACGGCTGCTTCTAGTTGTGCGGTTAGTTTAGGGGTCTGCAACCTTTTAGTTCCCAACCTCTCTGGTGTTCGGCTGCCCTGGCTGCTTTTTGCTCCTGTCCTGCTCAGCTACCAAATCATAACACTTCCCCCTGCATCCCAACTATCCAACCATTCAACTAACTGTATGGAACCACAGATAGGAGAGTCTGAAGAGCTGTTCACACATTCTATGCCATGTTCATCAGAAGTGTACTCAAAAGCTTTGCAGAGTCAAGAGGAGGAAATATGCACCGATGCCCACTTTTTTTTAGCTTGGATCAGGGGCAGGACGAATTACGGTCCAAACAGCATTCTGACCCTTGTCATCAGACTTTAATCCCTGGGGGGAGGTGATCCTGATGAGACTCTGATATCTGAGGCTCATGCGGACTGTACTGTGCTGTCAGGGCAAGAAGAGGAGGAGGGTGCCTCTAATGGTGAGGAATGTGATAACACAGAGGATGATGATGAGGTGTTAGATCCCAGTTGGCGTGAACATAGAGGCACACATCTGAGTAGGTCATCAGAGGTGGAAGATGAGGATGCTACGTTGTGCCGTCTTTCGCAGACACGTAGTGATGCAGCCACGATGAGTGATGCATCCTCAGCTACAACTGTACCTCTGAATAGCAGCGTCCACGGGTCTGCAGTTCGAAGGGGTGGCAAGGGTTTCATAGCCTGGGCCTTTTTTGACACTGAAAAGGGTGACCCAACTCACGTAATCTTCCAACTTTGCAAAAAAAACTGACTCGAAGTAAAAAGTGCAATAAATTGACTACTCCATGTATGAACCTTTACATGTGCAATCAACATGGTTTACTGTGGGAAATCCCACTGCACAAAAATGCGGATCAGCGGACTTCAACAACCATCATCCGCCTCACCAAACGCATCTGCTTCTTCTTCCTCCTCCTCTGCTACCGTGCCAACTATTGAGATGCAGGTTTTCGACTGCAGAACCTCAGGTTCTTTACCCGCTTCAGTCACGCTGACTAAGAGGCTGCCTTCAGCTGTCAAGGAAGCAGACATGTCTGCTGTTTTTGACCGATCTCAGAGAACGATCATACCACCTCTCTCACCGTCCAGCAGTTTGTCCGAATCACCATACACCGCCCTCTCTCAGCACTGCAGCCAGCCCACGGTTCCGCAGTTGTGATCACATAAAAGATTGTTTCCTCCTATGCATGACAAAGCTAAGAGGTTGAACTCCACCATCTCCAATTTGTTGTCCACTGAAATACTGCTTTTCTGCCTGGTAGATACAGATGATTTCCTAAAGCTGATGGCCATTGCAGTCCCCCAGTAATTACTCAGTCACCATTACTTTTCTAACAAAGCTGTGTCTGCGCTACACCAGCATGTCGCAGTCAACATCACTTGTTCCTTGACAAAATCTCTGTCTACCAGGGTGCATTTCACCACAGACACTTTGACGAGTAAGCATGGCCAAGGGTGTTACATCTCGCTGACTCAGCAACTCTGGCGGCTGTGGGGACTGGCGCGGCTCCACAAGTCTTGGAATCCCCAAGGCTTGCAGGACAAACCTCTACATTTAACACTTCCTCCACTGCTTCTGCCTCCTCTATGTCCTCTAGGGCCTCCACCTGTGCACTTAACCTCTGCCTTAACAAGACACGCGTTCCAACAGTGCAGAGTGAACCCCCACCACCTCCTTACTGCGCAGTCAGAGCTCACCGTAATCAGGCAGTGTCAAAATTGATATGCCTTTGAGATCGCAGTCATACAGCTGAAGAATTGTGGACAGCTCCCCAGGCTGAGTTTGCTCAATGGCTGTCTCTGCTGAGCCTGCATCCAGGGAAGGCCGTGTCCGATAATAGTGCAAACCTGGTGGCGGCCCTACAGTTAGGCAAGCTCACACACGTGCCTTGCATGGCTCACATCCTCATCCTGGTGGTACAGCATTTTCTCAGCCTCTATCCTGGCCTGGGTGAGCTGCTCCAGAAAGCGCGTAAGCTGTGTGCTCATTTCTGCCATTTTCACTCCTTTGGTCATCGATTTGCATCGATACAGAGGTCTTTGTCCATGCCAGTTAACAGGTTGATATGCGATGTGCCGACACAGTGTAATTCTGCTCTGCACATGTTGCAGCAACTGTGGCAGCAGCAACGAGCCCTGATGCAGTATGTTATGTCGTATAGCCTGGGCCAATGCAGTACGGATGTGGCGCTTATCATGTTTACAGAGTGGGCACAGATTAATGACCTCTGCACCCTTCTGCTCAGTTTTGAAATGGCTACTATGTTGATTAGCACTGATGACGCCATCATCAGCATCACTATTCCTGTCATCTATATGCTGGTGCAGACTTTGAATAGCCTGTAGGAGGAGATGGTGGTCCCAGAAGAAGAGGAGGAAGCAGAAGGGGCTGCTGAGGGGATAACATTGCCTCTAAGTTCAAGACTGTCTTCATGCAGGCAGGTGCTAAGGGAGGGTTGATTACTGCAATCAAGGGGGGCTGGTGATAACAGAACAGACAAACTGTTATTGAAGGTGCAAGATCCAATGAACAAATGGAGGAGGAAGAGGTGATGGGTGAGTAACTGTCAGATGAAGAGATTAATCCTCCCCTCTCTGATGTTTGTAGTTGGTGGGAGGGGATTGAGGAAATAAGACTCATTGTTACCCAGCCACAAACACAACATGAGCTTGGACCTCATGGTAGAGCCCTTCTTGCTGCACTATCTGCAACATGATCCCCGTATAGTTATGATTGGGAATAATGCTGACTACTGGGTTGCCACTTTGTAAGATCCACGTTTGAAAACCAAAGTTTGCCAGACAATTCCTGCCCAAGAAAGGGACCCGCGAATGCTGAAGTATCGAAACACACTTTTACACCACATAAAGAGAGCTTTTCCCCAAGATAGCAGGGAAGCACACAGTTCGCATCGCAGCTGTAGAATTTCAACCTCTGGCACGTCAATTTGTCAACGTCAAAACATTAGTGGCAGCAGCAGTTGTGGAAGTGGAAGAAGCAATATCTATGAGTCCTTTGACACTTTTTTAGACCAACTCATGCACCAGCACAACAGAGTCCAAGTCTTACACGTGGTGAATGAATGGAGAGGATGGTGCAGGAGTATCTAGAACTAAATATTAATACCACCAGGGAGGGTTTGGACCCTTTCACATTTTGGTCTTCCAAAATAGATTGGTTGCCTGAGCTCGCCTAACACACCTTGGAGGTTTTATCATTGTCATGATCCGTTCCAGGGTTTAGTCCTGTCTGCCCTTGGTCCGGGCGGATCATGTCAAGGGTTAACTTTGCTCTGCCTCATTCTGGGTTCAGGTTGGCTATTTAGCTCTCACACATCCTGCTAGCAGTGTGAGCTATACTGCTACCTTCGGCTTGTGAACCTGACTGGTAACCCTTGATTTGTCTTGCTGTTATGCCTGACTTGTCCCGTGTCTGTTGTTTCCCTCTGTCTGCCCTGTTCCCTGCATTTCCCTACTTGTCTGTTTGATTCTCTGGTTTTTGACTCGGCCTGTATTCGGACTCGCTTCTGCTTTCTGTCTTTGTCTTATCTGCTTCTGACCGTTGCTGACCTCCTGGCTTTCTCCTGACCACGCATATTGCTTATTCCTTTTGTCCTGCTGCCTCCGTATGGTTTTGACTTGGCTTGCCTGACCACGCTCTCGCCACTTGGTGGCGCCTGTGTTTCTGCTCTGTAGAGGACTTGCTGAGACCTGTGATACTTCAGTTGACTGATTATTCCTGACTCAGTTTTGGACGTTTTTGCTGCCACCTGGTGGTGGTTTTGGCTGCTGCAGTGCAGGCCTACTCTGGTAGTGTGTAATCCCTTCTCCCCTCTGTAACCTACAGGTGGAGCACACACTAGCCTGCATTACAGCTGCATGACAATCATGCCCGGCAGCCAGCATTCTCTCTGAATGTGTCTTCAGCGCAGCTAGTGATGTCCTGACAGCCGGTTGTCCCCTTAAAGTGTAGATTGCCTAACATTCATTAAGATGAACAATTCATGGATCTTCCAGGACTTTTGCAGACTGTACAGACAAGGTGATATTGCATTTTTTAGTGTGATGCATTAATGTCACGTAACTGCACTCTGTAATATCTTTATTGTGGCTTCTGTGCCTACTGTGGCTGCTGCGGATGCTAACACAAATTTGTAGACATGTGAACAGTCATAGTTGGGCTACATCTGCTGGGTTAGCTGTAGTGGAAGGTGTCTCGGTCCCAATTATACTATTTCTATTCTCGTGACAGTTATTCCACTTCGGTGGTGTCAGGCACTTAGTTTTTAAAATGTGAACACTCCCGGTTGGATGTCCATCTGCTGTATTGGGTGTAGTGGAAGAACTGTCGGTCCCTATTATGCTATTTCTGCTGTGGTGAAATTGATGCTACTTTAGTGGTGTCTGCCAATACTTTGTGGAAATGTGAACACTCCTGGTTGGGTGTCCATCTGCTGTATTGGGTGTAATGAAAGATCTGTCGGTCCCTATTATACTATTTCTACTGTGGTGAAATTGGTGCCAGTTCTGTGGTGCGTAAGGCCCTCATTTCTTTAAATGTGAACATTCCTGGTTGGGTGTCCATCTGCAGCATTGGGTGTAGTGGAAGAACTGTCGGTCCCTATTATACTATTGCTACTGTGGTGAAATTGATGCCACTTTGTTGGTGCCTGCCAATAATTTATGGAAATGTGAACACTCCTTATTAGGTTTCCTTCATGTGTGTTGCCTGTAGCAGCAGGCCTTCAAGACCATCAGGCCTCCACCTCCTTGGACTCAACTACCCGTGTTACTATCCTTACATTTTTCTAACAATGGTAGTCTACAAAACTGATATTTGTGCCACCTGATTGTGGCTCAGCATGAAAGCAGGTAGAAGTGTTGCATGTGGTATCAGGGCTCCCGGCAATGGGCCCTACACTGATCCCTCACACACTTCGTTTTATTGTGACATTCAATTGAAAGCTGTAAATGCTGTCCCAGTCCCCGATACCTCATGCCTGGCTGATTGCTGCAGTGCCACGCTACAATCTGCACTGTGGGTGAATTGAGGCCACTTTCCTGGTGTCTGTGTTTCATTTGATGTGTTTTGGCACCACTTGGGGCCATTATAAGTTGTTGTGCATGCGCTTGTTTTTGCCTCCCATTGACATGAATGGCGTTCGGTTATGTTCGGCGAGTATTCGACGAATTAATCATCGAGTATTGCAAATCCGGCGAACGTAATCCGAACCGAACATTGAAATATTCGCCCATCTCTAGTCAAGAAGTGGCATTGGTCAGACAGCAGGGATATAATAAAACAAGAGGCAGTCACTGAAATCATATGACTAAACCAGAGAAGACAAAAATATATGGCAACTACCAACAGTAAGCTAGGAGTATTAGTAGGGTGTTGCCAGACTAGAGGGCACAATAGCTCACAGATAGCCTAGTCTCAGTGGCAGGACACAGTCTGTACTGCCTAGAACTTCTGGTCCTATGTCTCCTCTTTCACCAGCACTGCTAGCAGAATGAAAACAACAGCTCCTGCTGATAGAATGAGACATAGCAGGAGCAGGTCCTGATTGAAGTCAATAAGACAGTAGTAATATTGAATAGTAAAAAACAAATAAAAATGAAAATCTGTTTTAAAAAATATATGATTTTCTGATGACACTTTTCCTTTTAAGCCATAATGGGCTATATGGCCCTTCATGACAGGAAAAATAGAGATATAAGATAGAACCAGTATTATAAAAGCTAATGGAAGGTGAACTACCTGTTGCAAATTTGGCTTTAGTGCCTAGAAACTTCAAGCTGCACCTTTGAATGTACCGTACTTCATAGCTGTGGAAAGAGTAGGTAGCAAATAGCATGCCAAGCATTACAGGTCTCATGTATAATAGATTGTCACCCTACTGTTCTGAATAGAAAATTAAATAAGTTGGATAGAAATAAACATTTTAACAGAATAATAATAATAAAGAAGATACAATCCAGGAGTATAGAAAAGCTAGGTTCCAAGACCAATCCCCGTGCATTTCTAAAGTCAGGTAAGTATGCTGTCCTGCAGTTTCCTCATAAACATTTGCATTATACAGTAGTTCAGAAAATGCTGAATATTAAAACATGGCAAATAATAGGACTATTCTTATTTTACAGAGAAATTATTTTTAATTGCTGTATGCAGAGCACCAATATGTGTCCTCTATTCCAGAAAGGCATATAAATTTTCTCTCACAGTATCCTCTCACAGGCTTAAATTGTGTCCTGGAATATAGCATGCCTGGTATACTAAATCACAAATACATGCCTCCTGATTACATTTTCAATGCCTGAGTGCTCTCTGAGATTCCTCTGGGAAGATGTTGTGATTCTGACTAAGATGTGCATTTTATTCCCTTGAAACTTTCCCCATTTACACTGAATTCATCTTACCAGGAATCCAGTGATAACACGCAGTGATAATTATAATGAGAGCTGTTTATCCTGTGCATTTTAAAAAGTTATGCTGGTAAGATTAAAAGCTATGTGATGTTACTGAAATGCACAGCGAACAGTGGGGATTATTTATCAACAGAAATACTCACACTGCTTCTATAGTCAGTGCTGCAACAACAAAAATAATTTAGTACTTGCTTCATTAACTGTGGGAGCTTGAAGGAGGAGAAGCCCTGTTGGCAGCTGTCAGTGTGGTCAAAATGCTTTAATTACAGAAGAAAAGATAGACAGATATGAAAAAGATAGATAAGATAGATAGATAGATAGATAAATAGATAGATAGATAGATAGATAGATAGATAGATAGATAGATAGATAGATAGATAGATAGATAGATAGATAGATAGATAGATATGGAATGGATACATAAATAGATAGGAAAAAAATTAAAGAAAAGGTAGCACTCCAAAAATATGCAAAGAAAGAAATGGATGTTAATTAGCCCATGTGGCAATGTTTCTCAAGCCTACAGTCATGGCCAAAAGATTAGAGAATGACACAAATATTATATTTTCACATGATCTGCTGCC
>VIAB01028178.1:8470-20659 GCA_009801035.1 Oophaga pumilio
CGACCCTAAAAAAGGCAAAGTCGCTCATCTCTAGTCAGCAGGCTTTAGTCAATTAGACAAAGATATAAATTAGAAAAGAGTAAAGCATACCTTTCACACAAACTTCCTCCGTATAGGCCTCTCAGTCTATGGAGAGAGACTTGTCCATGATAACATTAATTTGCTGGTGACAAGGATAGGAACTGACTATTCATCTCCCACAGATGCCCAGTGCTACAGACGGAGTTAACACTATGTCACACTCTAGGGCCCCAAGTCACTCTGTTATAAATGAGCTCAAATCAAAAGGGAAAATTGAAATCCAACTCAGATGTTCTTCCCTAAAGGCCCAAACTAAGGCCAGAGGGCAGTATCACTCACCAGCAGGCCTGCCTGACACCTTTCCAATCACAAGTATGATTGGAAATGTTAACTCCTACATTCCCAATCCAAAGACAGGTCAATTTACAACTTACGTTACCAGAGTGAAATGTGTGATGATACTGTACTATAAAATCCAGATCACAGATAAGCAGTGATCAAATATAAGTTACAATATTTGATTTCTTCGTCTACTCAGGGATCATATGACATTTTTTCTCTCGTGAAAAATGGTCCATGGTTTTTTTGTGTGCTGCGTCCATTTTTGGTTCATGTATCAATTTTTACAATCCTTGTTGCATCCATATTTCTTGAATAAAAAAAGAGCTTCACCTACCCATTAGACAGTAAAATACAACCACCCAACAGATAACATCCATTTTACATGAGGCCATTAACTTGCATTGGTAAGTTTGATCCGTAACATCTCTTAGGCCGGGATCACACATGCGAGTAAGTCGTCCGACACTCGCATGTGAAATCCCAGCTCTGGCGCCGGCACTCGGGAGTGGAGCGCGCGGCTGTATGTAGTTCTATGCAGCCGCGCACTCCACTACCGAGTGCCGGCGCCAGAGCTGGGATTTCACATGCGAGTGTCGGACGACTTACTCGCATGTGTGATCCCGGCCTTAAAGTAAGGCTTACTGGTTGCTTTTTTTACAATTTGTCTGCAAGCAAAGGGAAAAGGCACATTTATTGTAATGAGTCCATGATAGAAAATAAAGGATAGCACAAGTACCAAAAACACTAATGCGTGAAAGCGGCCTGAGATCTTCAGAGAGGTAAAAAATGCTAATTTTACAGATATAGGCCCCGATTTATCAAGCTGATGATGAGGTGGGTGCTAGAGTCATATGCCCCTGATTCATGAAAAGGCGTATGTCTCTTAACGAATCAGGAACATTGGACAAGTGGTGTACACCTCCATATGTACCTCACCACATATCTTACTCCAGTCCCTGCTGGAGTAAGATTTGTGGAGTATGGAACACTGCTGGTCATGAATTTGATGAACAGCGGTCACCACACCCTTGTCCCACCCCAGCTCCATCCAGTTTATCAGAGCTGGGCAAAAGTGGAGCTATAATGTGAACAGTCACAAAAGTTTAGCACAGACACAAATTACTCCAAAATCTTGCAACTTTTTCTGTTTTTTTTTATAGGGGGAAAAGCTGTGATGAGTCAGGTCCATAGACACCCACCAGTCACACAGACAAGAAAAAAACTTAATTGACAGCTTGCTCTCTGAATTTATGGGTACAAGTATTTTGTAATGTTGCAAAGAATTAAAACCAATTATTCCTAAATAATCTTCATTTAACAATATGGATAAAATTAGGAACATTTTCCATCAGATCCAGGAATGTTTAGGTCTGAAAATACAGAGATTATGAAATAAAGAATACATTTATCAAAACCATGTAGAGTGGATCTGTTATCATACTATTCTCGCATGTGGGAACACAACTGTATACAACTTTGAAGGAAACATTTTCTTTTTTAAAAGAGAAAGTCAATAATTTTAGTCTTTCTTTTTCTTCTTTAGAAATATACCCCTGTATTTGAATACATCTATAACTGGCTTCAATTATGAAACAATGTATTTCTTGAAGTAGCAGGATTAATTTGTAGATAAAGTACTCCACGGCAACTTTTGACCTTATAAACTGTACATTCCTGCACATAATGGCAGGAATGTAAATAAAAACTTTTTTCCTTTTTTTATTTTCTCCACTCCATTATGGAAATACAGGGCGACAAAATTCCTGATGTCTAATGTGTTAAATTTTCTATCCTTCAAGAATGGAGTTTTATTTCTTTCAGCTTTGTGGGCATTACAGTGGGTTAAATGTACAAGCTAAACAAAATAGAACTCCCATGTGAATGATAAAAAAGTTAAACATATTAGTCACCAGTAATTTCAGCTCCCTATATCTCCACAATGGATGGAAGAAAATAAAAAAGGAAAAAATGTTTTTACCTACATTCCTGCTATTATAAAAAAAAAACTAAGATAGAAACAAAATGAACATATGCCCTGCTAAAAGTTTATTAAAAGCAATAGTGCATATAAATAAATTGGGTACTTACTTGTTTTTGATTTAAAAAAAGGTGTAAAAGCCATCCCCCCGCAACATGGTGTCCTGCTATTATGCACAGTTGATAAGGTCAAAAGTTGTAAAAGCTCCTCTTTAAGGCAGTATAGGCTAAGGGTGAGTTTCCACGATCCGGAATGCTTCAGGAAATGCTGTGTGTTTGACGCTGTGCGTTGGCGCAGCGTCAAACACGCAGCGTCCAGATGTTACAGCATAGTGGAGGGGATTTCAAGAAATCCCGTCTCCACTATGCTGTAAAACATGCAGGCGGAAGACCTGCGTATCCGGACATGCGGCGCGTCTTTTCAGACCGCTGCATGTCCTAGCCCGTTGCGGCGACGCTGCGTCGCCGCAACGGAAATAACACAGGGCTATGCAGCCCTGCGTTCTTTCCGGATGTGTTCCGGAGGTGTCCGGAACACATCCGGAAAGAGCGCGCGTCAAAAAGGGGGCGGGGCTTTGGGCGGTGCGGAATTTCCGCTCCGTCCAAAGCGCTGTGGTTCCGGACCGTGGAACCACAGCCTAAGTTTACAATGTCTGATAATTACTTCAGGTTACGTAAATCTGTTTTTGCCAACGCTTATTTGTCTGGCGTTATTCCACTAATTTGTGCTGGAAAACTGGTGCAAGACAATTGCCAATAATTAATTTGGCGAAAATATGACACTCATTTTCAAGCAGAAAAAAATGTCGAACATGGCACTCACTGTCAATCAGTTTCAAGGGTGAGGAACCTTTTTGGATATTCAGAACATCATTCGCGGACCATACAAAATTATCAACTTAAAAACTAACCTGCTAGATTTGTTTAAACATTTAAAGGGGTTGTCAGGCCTTAAACTACAAGTCTATAGTCACTCAATGTCACTGCAGACTTGTAGTGCTCTGTGATGATTCTCCAGTGCTTGCTTGGCGGTCATGTGACTGCAAAAATACCATGTGCATACTCCCTGCCACAATCCAACTAGACTGTTTTTGGCCTCACTTAATACACTTCCATTGCGTTTTGGACTGAGCTGGATCGGAGTAGTGGTATTGCAACCACTAGGGGCAGCACTAGCAGGTAGCATAGTCAGGAATAGCCAAGGGGTTGGTACACTGGAGAAGCAATGTAGTTAAAGGATCAGCAGGTAGCATAGTCAGGAATAGAAAGGGGTCGGAACACGGAAGCAGCAGTATAATCTTGGAATGAAGGAGCAAGTGAAAGGAAGCTGGACTAAAGGCTTGTAGCTTAATAATCTCACAAGAAAGGAAGTGCAATGCCAGGTTTAAGTAGGGTGTTAAATCAGAGTGGAGCCAATCAGGAACTCTGGGTGAAGACAATCAGAAATAACACAGGTGCTAGTATCTGGGTTAGCAAAGAACTGTTCAGAGTGCTAAATAGCTCAGAGGGAAGAGCTGCCATCTGGTACACAAGAGCTGCTGGGTTTGAGTCCTGACACATTGAGAGAGGTTGCAACCATTTAGTCTAAATGTGTCCGGGAGTATGCAGATTGCAGTCACATGACCAATGTTCCTGGCTCCGGTACTGAAGAATCCTCGCAGCGCGAGTGGTTTGAAGATTCATAAATTTGCTGTCACATAGAGTGACTGCAGACTTGTAGCTTAAGATCGGACAACCCCTTTAATTAACTCACCCGTAATGTGATGAGTGGAATTTCATCTTTTTGGTGAGGCTTGAGACGTTAGGTGATACTCACGACTACTTCCAGGTTTGTGTTTTGATAAGTCTGAAATGCAGTTGATTCTTTATGATGATAAATTTATTTGCACCAGTAAGTTGTTCTGAATACAGATGCATTTTTCAATGTATGTCTCCTTAGACTGAGAAATTCATCACTGCTCATGTAATGTTTATAGAACTACAGCAGTGGGAGGTGTGTGGATACATCACATAGTATACAAGGAGACTGCTGTATACATCACAATGGAGGCTCTGCTAAAAACATCACATAGAAGACATTGATACTGCTATATATACATCACATACAATACACTAAGACCCTTCTGTATATATCATTTAGGAAACACTGAGATTCTGCTGTATACAACACATAGGATACACTGAGACTGTTGTAAGCATCATGTAGGATGCAGTGAAACTATGCTGTAAACATCACATAGGAAACACTGTGAATGCTGTACATACATCACACTGGAGACACAGCGACCGCTGTATAAGCATCACATAATATATTCTTAGACTGCTGTATGTACATCACATAGAATACACTAAGATTGCTGTATACATCAGATTGGGGACACTGAGACCCTGATGTATACATTACATAGGAGACAGTCAGTCTCTGATGTATACATCACATAGAAGACACTGATAATGCTGTATATACTGTGCATCACATAGGGTACACCAAGACTCTGGTATATAAATCATGTAGGAGACACCAAGATTCTGCTTTATACAATACATAGGATACACTGCGACTGTACTGTGTACATAAAATAGGAAACTGATTCTGAAACTGATTCTGATGTATGCATCACATAGGATACACTGCAAATGCATGCATCACATTGCAGACACTGAGGTTGCTGGATATACATCATAGGATGCACAAAAACTAATTTATATATAACATAGGATACACTGAGATTGCTATATATATCATATAGAACATATTAAGATAGCTATATACACATCACATACACTGAGATTGTTGTATATACATCACATAGGATACACTGAGACTATTGTATACATCACATAATATACACTGAGATTGCTGTATATACATCATACAATAGGACTGGTTATAAAGACTCCAGATTGTGTCTTAATTTCCCAGATGACTATATTTTTGCAAATCAAGAAGAATTGACTTTTTATCTGTATATTGGCTTGTGGATTTAAGTGTTTATTTCTGGTGAGTCAAGAAGACAGACTTGCAAACTGTATACCATTTATTTAAACCAAAGAAAAAAGGAGCATGAGTCTTATACGGTCAATTATACGGTCATTTAACATACTGTGTAAAGCCCCCGTCTCACACAGCGATCTCGCTAGCGAGATCGCTGCTGAGTCACTAGTTTTGTGACGCAGCAGCGATCTCCCCAGCGATATCGCTATGTGATTCAGCGACGATCAGCCCCCCTGCTGGGTATCGCTGATCGTCGCTGAATGTCCTGGACATTTTTTTGATCGCTGGTCTCCCGCTGGCCAGCACGCATCGCTGCGTGTGACAGGCGGGAGACCAGCGATCCGCTGGTAACCAAGGTACACAGCGCCTGGAAACCCGATGTGTACCTTGGTTACCAGCTCCCTGCATCAGGGCGCTGGTATCCAACGTACACTGCGGGTAACTAAGCAATGTTACCCGCAGTGTCGCTGTGCTGATCGCTGCCTGAGCTGCCTGTTTGGCAGCTCAGCAGCGATCATGTAGCGATACAGCAGCGATCCTGATCGTTGTCGGGATCGCTGGTGTATCGCTATGTGAGACTCGGGCTTAAGGGTGAACTGAAGAACACTGGGTAATTAAAAAAATAGCTTACATGCCTCGGGTATAAAAAGACTCAGAGATCTCATCACTAAGACTGAAGTAACACAGATATCAAGGGAAACTGCCTGGTGGGCACTTACCAGCGGTTTCTGCAGCCCTGACAGTGAGAGCCCGGAGCCTCTCACGGCCTGTGACCGCTGTACTCACAGCGCCCTGGAGCTGGGCAAGATGACAGCAATACAGCAGAGCTGGAGTGAGCAGAATGCCGGGTGGTGAGTGTACTGACAGGACCTGTGGTCACGTGACCACAGGGGGTGGGGCGTAACGTTCTGCAGCTGGAGATGAGTGCAGGATGTGTGCAGGATGCTACAGGGACCCGGAGCAGAGGAGAAGGGAAAGGAGGTCACCAGACACCAGGGAAAGGATGGGGCGCCAGAGGGAGACAAAATCCAAGACAAGTCGAGGTCAGTAACGATAGAGGCGGTACACAAGCAGCAGGCTAATCAAGAATAGTCAGGGACGTGGCAGGAATCAGAAAACCAGAGAAGCAGATACACAGTACAGAATCAAGAGGCAAAATTACAATGGGAAACAGAGCCAAGTCAGAATCATACAAGCAAGCGAGAACACAGGCACAAGGCACAGGCAAACAGAGGTCAACACACTCAGCCAAGGGAAAAAGTATAACTGACTGGTATTGGAGCTTTCCAGGGCTATAAGAAGCTCTCCCCGAACCAAGAAGAGGCCACAATAATAAACCCCAGGTGTGCAGGTCAGAGCCTGCACTAGAATCAAGACATTAACCCCTGGCGTGCAGGTCAAACCTGCACTGGGATCATGACAGTACTCCCCTTTCAAAGGGGGGCCTCTGGACCCCCAAGCTTCCCCGGGTACCTGGCATGGAAATCCCGAACCAGGCAATCCGCATGTACAGAGTGAGCAGAGACCCATGAGCGATCCTCTGGTCCATATCCCTTCCAGTGGACCAGGTACTGCAAGGAGAGTCCACAATATGTCCGACCTCATACTCCAAGTGACCCTCCACTAACACTGGAGGAACAACAGACTCTGAGTCCTCATTGACAGACCCCATAGGTTTCAACAGAGATTTATGGAACACATTGGTTATTTTTAAGGATGCAGGGAGACGCAACCTATATGCCACCGGTTTGACCATCTCCACAATCTCGTACGGACCGATGAACTTCGGTCCCAATTTAGCTGATGGTACCTTCAAGTTTATGTTACGTGTGGAAAGCCAAACCTTCTCCCCCACCTGAAACATGTGTCCCGGGGCTCTCATTTTATACGCAAAATATTTATACCTCTTCTGGGCCCGAGAGATATTACGCTGAACTTCAGTCCAGATATTTTTTAACCGTTGAATGGATCCCTCCGCCCCTTGACAACCGGAATCCAACCGTGAAAATTCCCCAAAATGGGGATTAAACCCATAATTGATCAGGAATGGGGACATGTTGGTGGATTGACTCACTCGGTTGTTAAAAGCGAATTCCGCCAACGGTAACGCATCACACCAATCCTCCTGTCTGGCGGAGGTCAGACACCTGAGAATCTATTCCAAGGATAGATTGGTGCGTTCTGTCTGACCATTACTCTCCGGGTGATATGCCGACGAGAAGGAGAGTGAGATGCCCAATTTCTTACAGAATGCCCTCCAAAATTTGGCCACAAACTGTACACCTGTCAGACACAACATTCAGGGGTACCCCATGCAAACGGACCACATGCAGCACAAACAACCTTGACAATGTTTCTGCTGAGGGTAATGCTGCCAAAGCAATGAAATGGGCCTGTTTAGAAAACCTGTCCACCACCACCCTGATCACGATATTGCCCCTGGAAGGTGGAAGACCGGTAATAAAGTCCATGGAGAGATGAGTCTATGACCTATCAGGAACAGGTAAAGGTATGAGTTCCCCAGCCAGCCGGCTATGCGAGCTTTTGGAACGGGCACATACTCCACAAGCAGAAATGAATTTCTTAACATCGGACCCAAGTGAAGGCCACCAAAACACCCTGGCTACTGCCTCTCTAGTGGCCGTGATACCGGGATGAGCACTCAGCCTAGACTTATGAAACTCCTGCAGAAGTCTAGGCCGCAATAAATCTGGAACAAACAATTTATCCCCTGGCCTGGCTGCCGGAGCTAGGAACTGAGCCTTCAAAATTTCTTGTTCCAACTCTGACGAGATCCCTGCCACTACCACCCCCGGACGAAGAATGGAGGACGGCAGCTCGGGAGGAGACACTGGGTCAAAACTTCTGGACAGGGCATCTGCTTTAACATTTTTGGACCCCAGTCGAAAAGTAATAGAGAATTGAAATCGTGAAAAAAAAGTGACCAACGGGCTTGTCTAGGAGTAAGCCTCTTAGCAGATTCAAGGTATGCCAAATTTTTGTGATCCGTGATAACCGTGATAGGGTGAGCCGCCCCTTCCAAAAAGTGCCTCCATTCTTCCGAATGCCAGCTTGACCGCAAGAAGTTCTCTATTGCCTACATCATAGTTTCTCTCGGCGGAAGAGAACTTCTTGGAGAAGAAGGCACAGGGTTTGAGATTAGTAAGGGTGGCCGGACCCTGGGACAACACTGCCCCCACCCCCACTTCAGAAGCATCCACCTCCACAATAAAAGGTTTGGACGGGTCTGGCTGAACCAACACCGGGGCGGACATGAAACATTTTTTACGCACTGAGAAGGATTCCTTAGGGAGACCGGACCAATTTTTTACATCAGCACCCTTCTGGGTAAGATCTGTGAGTGGTTTAACCACTTGTGAGAAACCTTTACTGAATCTCCGGTAATAGTTTGCAAATCCTAAAAAGCGCTGGAGCCCCTTGAGATCTTAAGGCTGAACCCAGTCTGCAATCGCCAGCACCTTCTTAGGATCCATACAAAACCCCACACCGGACACAATCAGCCCCAAAAAGGACAGTTCCTGTATGAAAAACAAACATTTTTCCAATTTCACAGTTGGTTCTCCCTGAGTCTCTGGAGAACTGTCTGCAGATGTTGCAAGTGAGACCCACTGTCCGGGGAATATACCAAAATGTCATACAAATAAATGATAACAAAATAGCCTATCAGGTCTGAAAACACAACATTGATAAAGTTCTGGAAAATAGCAGGGGCATTAGTTAACCCAAACGGCATTACCATGTTTTCAAAGAGTCCCTCTGATGTGAGGAACGCCGTTTTCCATTCATCCCCATCCCGAACCCTTATCAGATTGTAGGCCCTCGGAGATTTAATTTGGAGAACCATTGGGCCCCTGATAACTGGTTACATAATTCTGGAATGAGGGGAAGCATGTAAGTCTTCCTAACCGTTATCTTATTAAGTTCCCGAAAGTCAAGGCACGGCCGCAAACCACCATCTTTCTTCTTCACGAAGAAGAATCCTGTTGCCACGGCTGAAACAGAAGGCCTGATATGCCATTTGCGGAGACTGTCCGCTATGTACTCCTTCATGGCTTGGTGCTCTGCCCCGGACAAATTGAACAATCGAGCCTTGGGTAACTTGGCTCCGGGTACTAAATCAATGGCACGATCGTAGGGTCTATGTAGTGGCAGCGCCTCAGCCTTGCTTTCGGAAAACACATCTTCGAAATCTTTCAGGTATTCCAGAATACCCTCCAGACCGACAGACGACACAGATACGGATTTAACAGAGTTAACAAGAGATCCCAGGTTACAACATTTATCCTTGCATCCCCATTGCGTGATCTCCCCAGACACTCAATCAATGGTAGGATTATGGCGTTGAAGCCAAGGCATCCCTAGTACCAGTCCCGCAGGCAAATTATCTAACACAAGACAACTACTGTACGTTTTTCCACATGAGAGGGACCCACTATCAGAGAAAAAAGTTCAGACCTGAAACAGAAACCGTCCCGTGTAAGAAGGGACAAGTCAATTGCCACAAGTTTATCAGGATCCTGAAGCCTGACTGTCCCTATCTTATTAAGAGTTATAATCCGGGTGTCAATCAGATTAACTGCAGAACCACAGTCAACAAAGGCGGTAGTCTGAACAGGACCATCACCAAGTTCCAGTTCCACCTGAAGCACAATTTTTGCAAGTGACGAAAAATTTACCTGAAGGTCAGGGTAGCCTCCTCAACTACTACCTAGACCTAGTCGTTTCCTGCCACCTTGGAGGATGACGGACAGGAGGGGCAGTCCTTCTTCCAACGTCCAGATTCCCTGCAATAGAAGCACAACTGCTTCTACCGGCGGCGTCTTCTTTCCTTCTCACAGGTGACAGCGCTCACCTCCATAGCCACAGGAGTCCGGGTCTCACCTCCACTGGAGAATAATGATGTTTCGGGTTGCATAGCGCCTCTTTCCCACAGTCTGCGATCCATGCGAACCGCTTGGGTCATGGCGTCCTCCAGGGAGTCAGGTGGAGGATGAAGTGCCAGGGCATCCTTCAGATGTTCACATAGGCCTCTACGGAACAACCCCCGAAGGGCGGCATCACTCCAAGAAATCTCGGCTGCCCAACGTCTACATTCAGAACAGAACCACTTGGCCGAGTGCTTCCCCTGACAGACACTCATCACCTTGTCCTCAGCCAAATGCACTCTACCTGGATCATCGTAAATATGCCCTAAGGCCTCAAAAAATGCGGGGGCAAGGAGGAAAGAGAAAACGCCCAGGCTTGCGGGGCCCCCCTAAGCAGGGACATAACCACCCCCACCCTCTGTTCCTCATCCCCAGAGGAGCGGGGTCTCAAGGAGAAAAAAAGCTTACAGCCCTCCTTAAACACTCTAAATTCTCTTTTGTTACCAGCAAACATATCCGGTAACTTAACCGGGGGTTCGGGTGGGACTAAAAAGACATCTCTAGCCCCCACCTGAAGAAACCCTGCGGATAGCGCCCCCTGAACCGAGTCCGCAACCTGCCGTTGGGACTGGGCCAGAGTTTGGTGCTCCAAATTTAGCTTCTACAGCGACTGAGTCAAGTGTTTCACCTGCTCAGATAAAGCATGCATCAGGTCCATGCTGCAGAAAAAAAAGTTCAAGGTCAGTTATAATATCAAGGGAAACCGCCAGGTGGGCACTTACTAGTGGTTTCTGCAGCCCTGACAGTGAGAGCCTGGAGCCTCTGACGGCCTGTGACCGCTGTACTCACAGCGCCCTGGAGCTGGGCAAGGTGACAGCAATACAGCAGAGCTGGAGTGAGCAGAACGCCGGGTGGTGAGTGTACTGACAGGACCTGTGGTCACATGACCACAGGGGGCGGGGCTTAGCATCCTGCAGCTGGAGATGAGTGGTGCAGGATGTGTGCAGAATGCTACAGGGACCCAGAGCACAGGAGAAGGGAAAGGGGGTCTCCGGACACCAGGGAAAGGATGGGGCACCAGAGGGAGACAAAATCCAAGACAAGCAGAGGTCAGTAACGATAGAGGCAACGCGGTACACAAGGAGCAGGCTAATCAAGAATAGTCAGGGACGTGGCAGGAGTCAGAAAACTAGAGAAGCAGATACACAGTACAAAATCAAGAGGCAAAATCACAACGGGAAACAGAACCGAGTCAGAACCATACAAGCAAGCGAGAACACAGGCACAAGGCACAAGCAAACAGAGGTCAACACACTCAGCCAAGGGCAAAAGTATAATTGATGGGGATTGGAGCTTTCCAAGGCTATAAGAAGCTCTCCCTGAACCAAGAAGAGCCACAATAATAAACCCCAGGTGTGCAGGTCAGAGACTGCACTAGAATCAAGACATTAACCCCTGGCATGCAGGTCAAACCTGCACTGGGATCATGACAACAGAGCTACCAGCCGGACATTCTGCAAAACACCCAACGGACGAGAGACAGGAGTGCAGCCAATTCATCATGGCATCAGCATGAGGGACACGGATGTATGATTCTATAGGAAACAACCTAGGGGTTTTCGGCTCTGGTTGGAAGGACTCAGATCTGATCCAGTGACCATCTCTGAACCATGGATATGTTTGGAGAAAGCCAGGTTTGGGACCTGCTGGTTTCTTAGTTCCATGGAGATGGTCGCATAAGCCAGGTGGTGACTCTCATGTCAACTGGCTTGGGACCTTGTATGGACTCTATGGACTATCATCTCCCTATGCTTGCCGCTACCTCCTCTCTGTGTGTGTATCACAGGTGAAGTAGCAACCCTGGGAGCTCTGATGTATCATCTACCATTATCCCGGCGAGTCAGCGGAAGGGTGAGACCATGTAATGTATGTAACGGGTCTGGTAGGAACTTTAGACTGACACAGGTA
>VIAB01028180.1:22308-36346 GCA_009801035.1 Oophaga pumilio
GAGTTCTTTTTTACAGGTTTTTTTTTAATTTATATAGTTAAAAAAATAAAATTTTAGTAAATACAATGTAATAATTAATGCTACCTTACTAAGTATATGCATAAGCAGGATGTCCAAACTTGCCGCCAAAATCTATAATCCAACTGTTATCTATTTTTTCTATCCGTATTCTATTAGAAATCTACAAATAGTAGAATAGTTTACATTCTTTAGCATCATTTATGTAATGCATATGTTTCTAGGAATTTTAGCTATTGAACTTGTAAGAGTTGACTTTCTATAGTTCTTGCACTCTGTAACTTAAATCCAGGGACGACATAGCTTAGTTCTGAATTAGGCCATTTATTCACTTGAATACCATGGTCACTGTTCACCTCTCACAGCAGTCACTGGCAGGTGTCTGCTGTGTAAAACATCCAGCACCTCCAAGTACTCCCACCTTCTACCATACATGTAAGGCCGGGGTCACACTTGCGAGTGTAATGCGAGAAACTCGGGCATCATTACCCGGAACTGCTACCGGCACACGGGACCGGAGTGTGCATGTATTTCTATGCAGCTGCACACTCCGGTCCAAGTGCCAGCGGCAGTGCCTGGTATTGATGCAAGAGACTCCTACAAGTTTCTCGCATTACACTCGCAAGTGTGACCCTGGCCAAAGGCAGATATTGGGAGATGAGGGAAGACACCAGGCAACGTGTGAGACCATTCAGCACTGGGTCACACTAGCTCATGGGCCCATTAGCAGTAACTTGACATGTTGTCATTGGTAGTATACCAGTGAAACTAAGCTAATTATCCTTTCATACATTGATACCCATGTATTCACTTTATTATCACATTGTTTGCTTTCTATATTTTGTAAGCTTTTAAATACAATTAATAAACCATATTTCAGTCTAAATCCTAAAGATGTGTTTTCATTTGTGTCCTTACTTGCCCCATTTAAAGCAAGTTATCTTTGCTCTAAATACTCACATTTGATACCTCTACACATCTAAGGGAACTTATTTCAACATTTTACTCTGAGATATGTGTTTAAAGAACTGGACATATAGATCATAAGTTGAGTAAGTAAAGCTTTTCTGTATTTTTAGGTGTTAGTGGAATCAGTACACCCAGGGGCGTACATACCACCAGTGCAGCTGGACAAGGGCCCAGAGATTGAGGGGGTCCATGCTAGCTGTGCAGGGGCATCTTATAATGAGGGCAATTCTGTACTTTCACTCGGAGGCTGAGGCTTAGGGGACCCAGAGCCAGATAGCCCCCATCACTGGAGCTTAGGGCTGGGAGCTCTGCTGTCTATGTAATGTAAAACCTGTAAAGAGCCAAAAAGAAAAAAGGATACCAGAGCTATATTAACCATATAATAATTTTATTAGAATTTACTTAAGGGTAAAATCACATAACTAGATGCCATTAAAAAAAACAGTAAATAATTACAAAAGGGGAGAGCTGTATATCTTTGTACCGTGTTAGCCAGTAGATAGAAAAATATTTAGAGTTGAGACTCCTCAGTGGTTGATACCTTTTAATGGCTAACTGAAAAGATGGTAACAAATTGCAAGCTTTCGAGACTACTCAGGTCTCTTCATCAGGCATAGACTAATACAACATCTGAAGAATCACATATTTATACACAAAATAGCACAGAAAAAATGCAATAGGTAAGACAAGTGACGTGAAGCAGAATAGTCATTATGGCAGAGGGATGAGCATAAATATTGGAACAGTTCATAGATAAGGAGTGTGAAAGTTTTATTACCCTCTGATTGGGGTCTGGTAATGTCTTGTGATGTTTTCACAGGGTATTTGGAGTAAATTCCTTAATTGATGTAATAGGCCATAAATCCATGTGATAGGTTCATTCCAGCATTAAGAGTGTCAAAGGTCACCATCAATTTGTATTCGCAAATTCTTCTTTGTCTCAGAGATGTGAAATTGCCTCTCAGTACAAGTATTTTCATATTTAACAAGCTATGATCAGGGGAGCAAAAATGTTTTGCCACAGGTAGATCCATTCTTTTTTCTCTTATTGTGTGGCGATGAGAATTCATCCTTGTTCTCAGTTTTTGCCCGGTCTCCCCCACATACAGACCCCCAGTTGGACATTTAGTACATATAATTAGGTACACCACATTAGATGTGATGCAGCTGAAAGTACCTGGGATCTTGTAGTCCCGATGGGAGTTGGGGATCTTTATCTTGTCCGTGGTCATTATAAAAGGGAGAGCGACACCCAAGTGCCACGTCTATACAGGTCAAGACAGGTCTATTTGAACATATAAATACAAAACTCAAACAAAATCCACCTAAGTAGAGCACAGTAATATGTGAATATATATAGACCAATAGTACTAATATATACTGCCAAATGCCAAATCAAATAACTTATAAATAATTCATAAGACCCAAAGTACTCCTAAATATAAGGTGCATAGTGCACTTTCATATCTGACCCCACTTTGTCCTTTGGCAGCACAACTGCAGGAAGGAAACCATCATCAGCTTCCTGTCTGGCACTTTGTCTATAAACAGCAGTATATGCACGGCGCTATGATCATGGGGCTCACGTTGAGCACCAACACGTTGTGGAGACTATCACATTGTGTCGATAGTCTCCATGATGACCCCTGGCCACAAGATGGTCGCAGGGTCCTTCAGGATCCTGCAAGGAAGGTGGCTTGTGAGTGCCTGCTAAGAGCAGGAGCTGACACGCCTCCTCCCCTGCCTGGTAGACAATTCTCTGATGCCCTGCAGAGCAGAAGCATTGCAGAGTAATAGATCAGTGATCTGTCACTACACAGTGCTGTCCCATCCTGGGACAATATAGAAAGTTTAAAAAGTTATCAAAAAGTGTAAAAATATTTTCAAAAAATCCCCAAATGAAGAACAAAACAATACAAAAATATTAATCCAATAAATACATTCATTGATGAAAAAAATAAACAAAAAAAGGTACACATATTTGTTATCACCGAGTCCGGAATGACATGACATATAAAACTGTCCCACTACTTATCCCCTTCAGTACACACTGCAAAAACAAAAAAAGAGCGAAAAACTATGCCACAAAAAAAACAAGCCGCCAAAAAGCTCCGTAAGCAGAAAAATATAAAAGTTATAGCTCTCAGAATAAAGCGATGCAAAAATAATTATTTTTGTATAAAATGCTTTTTATTGTATAAAAGCTTCAAAACATAAAAAAAGATATAAATGGGGTATCGCTGTTATCGTACTGACCCAAAGAATATTGCTGCCTTATCAATTTTACAACACGCGGAACGGTATAAAAAAAAACAATTCCTGAATTGCTGGTTTTTATTCATTCCCAAAAAAGCAATGCTAAAATATTATGTGCCCGAAAATGGTTCCAATAAAAACATTATCTCGTCCTGCGAAAAATAAGCTGTCTCATGACTCTGTCTGCCTAAATGTGGAAAAATTATAGCTGTCTAAATATGGATATGCAAAAACTAGTTTTTGCAAAAAAAAAAGCGTCTTTTAATGTGTGACCACTGGTCCATTACAACAGCACCTTGCCTTTCATATGGCCGAGTGCAAGCTAAAACCTACTTATTTTAATGTGTGACAGGGACCAAACATAAAAAACCAATATAAATCTGGTATCGCTGTAATTGTACCGACCCAAAGAATAAAGTCGCCCAATCACTTATACTGCACTAGGAATGGCGTAAAAAATAAATAAAATCAATTCTTCACCTGCTGTTGATTTGGTCATTCTGTCTCCCAAAGGCTCGGCTAACATTTATCCTGTGCTGAGCGCTTGCACTGGGGTTTTCATGTAAATCTTTGAAATACATGATTCAGACGGAATCCCCTGCGAAGATTCTCTATAATGAGGCAGATGGAAGCATTGTGGATGCCATAGAACCTGTGATCCGGAGGTGTCCGTCTTTTTAGGTGAACATAAAAGCACGGTCGCCCACAGTGTTGTGCACTTCTGAAATGAAGGACAACACTGAACAGAGGCCAGATGGAGTCCAGAGTATCTCTTCTGCCCTGTTATAGTCAATGGATAATGGATACCATTTTGGTGCAATTTTTTACCTATTTCCCAGAATGAAAATGTTAAATTTGGGGCTAACATACAGTCTTGGTGGTAAAAATGTAAATTATTTTTTTCCTCACTGCCCAATGGTATAAAATTGTGACCCACCTGTGGAATCTATATGATCACTACATACCTAGATGAATTCATTGAGAGGTTTAGTTTGTAAAATTAGGTCACCTATGGGGGGTTCTGCTGTTCTGGCACCTCAGAAGCTCTGCCAAAGGGACATGTCACCCTCAAACTAGTGCAGCAAAATCTGTACTATAATATGACGCCCCTTCACTTCTGAGCTTTGCACTGTACCTCAAAAGTAGCTTTTTGACCATATATGGGGTATCACCATACTTAGGAGAAGAAATTGCACAACAAATTTTGGGGTCCATATTCTCCTATTACCCTTGTGTAATGAAAATATGGGGGCTAAAAAACATTTTTGTGAAATTAACAGTGGTCACAATTGAAAAAAGTGGCCTGGTCAGGAAGGTGAAAACATGCTTGGAGGTGAAGAGGTTGATCATGTCATCACATGGCCTGCATAATTTAGAAACTACCCATCAGAAGAGGAAGGATGTGATGCTGGAAGGGGTCACCTGGAGAGGTACGTGATTGTTTTTTTTTTCTTTGGGAGAGCATTATAATAAAAAAGTGGCATTGGATGCTAAGCTGGGATTTATTATGAATTGGGAGTGGGAGAGGACCCCATACAGGGACTTTTAATGAATTTGGTGGTGGGTGATTTGATATCAAGGACTTATAATGAATTGAAGGGTGAGCGCAGATGCAACCAGGAACTTATAATGAATTGGAGAATTGGGGAGGATGCTATATAGGCAGTTATAATGAATAAGGATGTGGAGAATAACACTATGCAGGGACTAATAATGAAATGATGGGGAGGATGCTATATAGGGACTTATAATAAACTGGGGATGAGAAGGACATTAGCAGTGACTTTTAATGAATTGGGGTTGGGAAGGATTCTATCAGGGACTTATCATGAATTGTTGTTTGGTGGAAGACCCCATGCAGGGACTTATAATGAATTGAGGGGTTGGGTGATAATGCTGTACAAGAACTTATAATAAGTTGAGGGGAACACAGGACAGGGACTAAAGGCTGGGTCTCACATAACGATACACCAGCGATCCCGACAACGATATGCACTTGTCAGGATCGCTGGTGTATCGCTACATGATCGCTGCTGAGCTGCCAAACAGGCAGCTCAGGCAGCGACCTGGGACAGCGACACTGCGGGTAACATCGCTTAGTTACCCGCAGTGTACCTTGGATACCAGCGCCCTGATGCAGGGAGCTGGTATCCAAGGTACACAGCGGGTTTCCAAGCGCTGCGCGGTGCCTGGAAACCCGCTGTGTACCTTGGTTACCAGCGGATCGCTGGTCTCCCGCCTGTCACACGCAGCGATGCGTGCCTGTCAGCGGGAGACCAGCGATCAAAAAAATGTCCTGACATTTCAGCGACGATCAGCGATACCCGGCAGGGGGGCTGATCATCGCTGAATGTCACACACAGCGATATCGCTGGTGAGCTCGCTGCTGCGTCACAAAACTAGTGACTCAGCAGCGATCTCGGTAGCGATATCGATATGTGAGACGGGCCCTTTATAATGAATTTGGGGAAGAGAGGACACAGTACAAATGAATTGGTGGGAGTCATACTGACTGATTAATTTACATTTACTGGGCAGCGGAAATGATAGTTAATGAGGGCACAGTGCTGCAATTGCAATTTTCAAGGCCGTACTGCTCAGTGTGTCAAGACGAGTTATGGCTGGAAGTTGTCGACATGAATGTATGATTAGAAGAAACAACAGAAAAATAAATCTATTTATATGAGGTGTCACGGGTAAGTTCATTGATTTCAATATTTATTGTGTATTTATACAGTAGGATTTGCAAAGAGAAGATTGAAGTAATATTCTTATTTGTAAAACAACCTCCCTTAGACATTCCCCATGACTGTGTGAATAATGCCTATGTACTGCCAGATGTTTTTTATTGGACAGCACACAGACCCATAGAGTTTCATAAATCAATTCACATCTGTAAAAATCATGGATTTGAGAATGAGATCTGCAAACAGGAATACTCAAAGGGTTTGTGTGCTATCCAAGAAAAAAATGACCAACACTCCATAACTTCATACGGATGTATGAATGTCACCTTATTATGTAACACCATCTCTGTATCTTTGTATGAAGTGTACTCACTAATTATGCATAATGCTGTTCCTTAGTATATGTTCCTTAGTATACAGTATACTTCTTTATTATGTAAAGCGCTGTCCTTTAAATATAATATACTTTCTTGTTATGTATATCACTGTCCCTTAGTTTCCTCTCTTTTTATGTATAACACTGTCCTGTATTACATAGCATCCACTCTTGTTATGTGCAGTACTGTCTTTTTTTACATTATATCATCTTTTTTTATATATACAGTGGGGGAAAAAGTATTTAGTCAGCCACCAATTGTGCAAGTTCTCCCACTTAAAAAGATGAGAGAGACCTGTAATTGACATCATACATCTATACTATGTGTATACATGTATTCTATAACCTATCAGTGGGATTTTACAGTACAGTATAAAAAACGGATCCGTCGAAAAACGGAAGAAACGGATGAAAAAACTGATGTGACAGATCCGTTTTTTCGACGGATGTCAATTACAGGTCGAAATGAGAAAACAAATCCAGAAAATCACGTTGCTTGTTTTATCAAGATTTATTTAGCAAATTATGGTGGAAAATAAGCATTTGGTCATTAACAAAAGTTAATCTCAATATTTTGTTATATATCCTTTGTTGGCAATTACAGAGATCAAACGTTTTCTGTAAGTCTTCACAAGGTTGGCACACACTGTTGGTGGTATGTTGACCCATTCCTACAGGCATATCTCTAGAACAGTGATGTTTTGTGCCTGTCGCTGGGCAACATTGACTTTCAAATCCCTCCAAAGGTTTTCTATGTGGTTGAGATCTGGAGACTGGCTAGGCCACTCCAGGACCTTCATATGCTTCTTACGAAGCCACTCCTTCATTGCCCTGGCGGTGTGCTTGGGATCATTGTCATGCTGAAAGACCCATCCACATTTCATCTTCAATGCCCTTGCTGATGGAAGGAGGTTTGCACTCAAAATATCACGACACATGGCCCCATTCATTCTTTCATGTACACGGATCATTCATCCTGGTCCCTTTGCAGAGAAACAGCCACAAAGTATAATGCTGCCACCCCCATGCTTCATAGTAGGTATGGTGTACTATTTTGGATAATCCAAATGCTCTCTAGCAAACTTCAGAGGGGCCTGGACATGTACTGGCGTAAGCAGGGGACATGTCTGGCACTGCAGGATCTAAGGCCCTTGTGGCGTAGTGTGTTACTGATGGTAGCCTTTGTTACGGTGGTCCCAGCTCTATGCAGGTCATTCACTAGGTCCCCCCATGTTATGGGATTTTTGCTCACCCTTTTTGTGATCATTTTGACCCCACGAGGTGAGATCTTGTGTGGAGCCCCAGATTGAGGGAGATTATCAGAGGTCTTGTATGTCTTTCATTTTTTTATTATTGCTCCCACAGTTGATTTCATCACACCAAGCTGCTTGCCTATTGCAGATTCAGTCTTCCCAGCCTGGTGCAGGGCTGCAATTTTGTTTCTGGTGTCCTTCGACTGCTCTTTCGTCTTCACCATAGTAGAGTTTGGAGTGTGACTGTTTGAGGTTGTGGACAGGTGTCTTTTATACTAATAACAAGTTCAAACAGGTGTCATTACTACAGGTAATGAGTGGAGGACAGAGGAGCCTCTTAAAGAAGAAGTTACAGGTCCATGAGAGCCAGAAATCTTGTATGTTTTTAAGTGAACAAATACTTATTTTCCAACATGATTTGCAAAATAAATCTTGCCAAATCAGACAAGGTGATTTTCTGGATTTGTTTTCTCATTTTGCCTCTCATAGTTGTGGTCTACCTATGATGTCAATTACAGGCCTCTCTCATCTTTTTAAGTGGGAGAACTTGAACAATTGGTGGCTGAATAAATACTTTTTTTCCCCATCGTAGCATCATCCCTTACATAGCGTATTCTCTTGTTTTTATTGTTCATAGTGACCTCTTTTTATCACATAGAGTCCTCTCTTATTAGATATAAAATTAAATGACTGCTGACGGAGTAGCATCTGACCTGAAGATCAGTCCATCAGTCTCCTACATTGCAAAATTAAGCTTTCCCTTATTAAATCAGCAGTCATTTTATTTTCTATCTAACAATGAGAGGACACTATAAAATAAAGAGATGGCACTATAAATATAAAGAAAGGGTGCTATGTTATAAAGAGAGGGTTCTATGAATAACATAAATAACAAGAGAATACTCTATGTAACAGACATTGCTTTACATAATAAGAAAGGATTATATGTAATACGGGATGGTACTATATATAACAAGAAAGGATGCCACGTAATAAGGGATGGCACTGTACATAAAAAGAGAAGATGCTATGTAATAAGTTAGTATCTGCCTCTGAGTACAATTATAATTATTACACATTAGCACAGTCACTAAAATACTGACATATTCCCCATAGGCTTCTATAGAGAGTGACTGTACATACACTGCCACTAGTCTACCAGGAAGGAAAGAGTTCCAACATTTATATTTTTATGGTTCATATGCCATAACATACTATTATTGGAAACCCCATCTCTGATCTTTTATTAGAGTCATGGATTGAGGTTGGTCATTCATGAAATGGTTTGATTTTTCTACAATAATCTCACTTGGAAGATAGTCTTCACTAACATAGTAGGATAAACTTTTATGCAGAATATTTGTCATTTCTTAACTAGTACTCCCAGCAAAAAATAGTAGTAACTAAGACGTGACTGAGAATATTTGTGCAGCAGCAGGGATATGGTGCCATCTCAGCTGCAGGAGTGGATCGAATTGATAATTAGACTCTTGTTTATTGGTATATGCTGTCAGTTCTTGACATTATAAAGATGAACTTGAGGTAGCTCCTACCAAATGAGAGAAAAGTTAGAAAAAAAATTGTCACTATGAGCTTTCTTTTACATCAAGGAGAAATATTTTATGCTAAAGGCTTTGATCAAAATATGAAATGGCTAAGACTAGAAATATTATCCGAAAAGGAACGGTATGATGTCAATTTACCTTATGTCTGCTGCAGTTTGGTGTACATTAACTTTTCAACAGCTGCCAAATGTTAGTTCATAATGGTGCCAATCTTATGTTGCAATAATTCATGGGATGTTCATGGATTATACCATAACAAACATACAGAATATACAATATATGACCCATTAGAATGATTTCATAGAATTTCTCTAAATCTCATTGACATGTGTTTTTTGTTGCCTTTCTAGCAATTAAAAAATTGGTGCAATAATGACTACAGCCTCTGAGAAGTTTGATGGACAGAGAGATAGCTCCCTATCTCAGCTCATTTCCAATCCCCCACAACCTCCACAGAGTGCAGATGATTTTCTAGAACTATAGACTCCTGAGAAAAGTTAGAAAAGCCTATCAGATTCTGCGGAAGACATTGGCAGGTTGAGAACATACAAAGCATAAGTAGACCATTGTACAACCTATATAGTGTAATCAAAAAACCACATGTCCAAGAACCCTTGCAAGATTAATAAATATTGTAAAACATAGTTTTGATGTGTTAAAAAGAAAATGTAAGAGAAAAAAGAAAAAACAATTTTACCAATAAAAAATAGTTTATTTTAGAAAGAAAACAAATCCCTGCAAAAAAACTACACATATTTGGTGTAGTTGCCCGTGTTTTAAAACCTTTTATTTCTGTATGGAAAAACAATGCCGGAATTTCTGTTTTTATTCATCTTGCTACATAGCAAACAAAGTTAAAAGTGATTAAAAATTCTTCAGATTTTGTATTAGTCCTAGCCTGATGAAGAGACCTGAGTAGTCTCGAAAGCTTGCAATTTGTTACCATCTTTTCAGTTAGCCATTAAAAGGTATCAACCACTGAGGACTCTCAAGTCTAAATATTTTTCTAAAAATTTGTATGTATTCTAAAATGGTACAAATAAAGCTACAGCTCGTTAGACAAAAGAAAAGCCGTCATGCAGCTTTGCAAAAGTTAAAATGAAAAAAAAAAATGCAGCTCTCAGAATAAAATGGCCATTTTTTCTAAGTGTAAAATTAGTAAAACATAAAAAATTAAGATTTGGGTATCAACATAATTGAACTGACTCACAGAATTAAGATACCGTATGTCAATTATACTGCACGGTAAATGGTGTAAAAAATATAGAAGTAAAAACTCCAGATTTACTGATTTTTGCTAAAGCCTTGTGTATACACAAAAATAATGCCAGTGAAAACTACAGTCAGTCCAGTGAATAGGTTCTTAATTTTTTTTAAGTGCAAAAGTAGAAAAACATAATAAAACAATATTAATTTGGTATCACATAATCATATCGACCTGCAGCATGATAGCAAGTCAACTCATGTTGTGTGAATGTTGTTTTAAAAACAAATACATAAAAAGTGTAATAAAAAGTGATCAAAAAAGTTATACCCGCCGCCAAATGGTGCCAATGAAATATGGCAAAATATTAACTCTAATAGAAATGTTATAAAACATTAGAAAACTATATAAATTTGACAGCGCCATAATCATACAGGCTCATAAAATAAGCCTTACACTTTATTTATGCAGTACATTGAACTGCATAAAGTTTAAAATATAAAAAACTGACAAAATATTGTTTTGCTTATATTCTTTATCATAAAGTGTTAATAAAATTTAGCTAATAAGGTAAGGAGGACCTTTCACAAACTTTTACATTACAAACTTTATATTCCTGCATATAGTTACAGGAATGTAGATCATGAAGCTTTTCTTATTCTTCTTTTCCACTATGTTGTGGAGATACAGGACACCAAAAATGCTGGCACCTTTCTACACGGTGCAAAGCGAAGAAGAAATTATAAGAAATTCACCCTTAAAGAATTAATAAAGTGTAGTTGGGGCACTTCTTCACTCATAAAGGTTTTGCACACTTGAAGGCAACAACTGGCGTGCCTCATTTTGAAAATGTAGTTGATGTACTCCTACACTCATAAAGGCTTTGCACAAAGTTCAAAGCCAGGAAAAAATTATAAGTAGGGTCATCCAGTCATCCATACACCTTTGAAGGCATCAACTGGCGTGCCTCATTCAAATATTGAACATTAAAAACTGTTTATGTTCTGCTGTCATCTGGTGGTATGGAAAAGTCAGGGCTAATCCAGGCTTTGTTCATTTTTATCAGAGTGAGCCTGTCAGCAGTTTCTTTTGACAGACAAAAGCCTTGATCTCTTATGACCCCCGGTGGCACTAAAAACCTGCTCATACGCTAGTGGCAGGGCAGCACAACACCTCGAAGACATAGAGGGACAGCTCATGCCAGGTGTCCTGCTTTGAGAGCCAATGGCTGAAGATCGCAGAGGAATTTGGGAGTACACTGGTTTTGTCAACCAAGTATTGCTTGACCGTCTTTAAAAACTTTTCCCTCCTTTTCAAAGATACAAGGTCATCAGTGCATGGACACTGGGAGGGTGTCATGAAATTGTCATAGACCTTTAACAGTGTATCCCTGCCTCTGCTGTACCTAATGTGTGTATCACTTGCCTCTCCTCCTTGCTTGGGCAAGAAAACTTGCCTCCCTGCTGCTAGCGTTGTCTGATGGGAATTGTTTCAACATATTTTTCACAATGAACTTCTGGTATAGCATAATTTTAGAAGACCTCTCCGCCTCAAGAAGAAGAGATTCAAGGTTCTCCTTGTAGCGAGGGTCTTGCAGGGTGAACAACCAGTACTTTTTTTTGTCCAAAATGAATGTAACGTGACGGTCATGGGAAAGGCAGTGCTACATAAAGTCTGCCATATGTGTCAATGTCCCTAAAGCCATCACTTCCCTGTCTCCACCATGATGTCTATTCTCCAAACCCTCTCCCTCCATCTCTCCCTACTCATTCCACTCCTCAGACCATCAACGTAAGAGAGATGGGACAAAGCTTGCATGGGTACTAACCAGCTTCTGTTCCTCCTGTTCCTTGAGTACTGCAGAAATTCTTTTGCAACCTTGGCCAGATGTGTGCCTTACCATAATACTGTCTCTGAGCTCCTTGGCCAGTTCCTTTGACCTCATTATTCTCATTTGGTCTTACATGCACTGTGAGCTGTGAGGTCTTATATAGACAGGTGTGTGCCTTTACAAATCAAGTGCTATCAGTTTAATTAAACTCAGCTGGACTCCAATGTATGAGAAGAACCATCTCAAGGAGGATCACAAGGAAAAGGACAGCATGTGACTTAAATATGAGTGTCTGAGCCAAGAGTCTGAATACTTATTAACATATGATATTTCAGTTTTTCTTTTTCAATAAACTTGCAAACATTTCTACATTTCTGTTTTTTTCAGTCAAAATGGGGTGCACAGTGTACATTAATGAAAGAGAAATTAACTTTTTTGAATTTACCAAATGGCTGCAATGAAACCAAGAGTGAAAAATGTAAAGGGGTCTGAATACTTTCCGTACCCACTGTAATAACTGGTGTACATGGTAAATATGTGGCTGAACTTGTGTTATCAAGTGCCAAACAGGATCAATGCCAATAGAGGTCTGTAAAGAGGGGTGGCGGGAGAAGGATGAATTAGCTACAAAATGAGGCAAAAACCAAGAAGAGAAAACTCCTACACATACAGAAGCTTATTCTGAAAAGTGATTCTAAAATGACAGGTATGCTTTCAATTTTGTGATCAGTTGCGCCCCAACTGGTAACCAGAATGGAGAACAAATAAGGCACAGAAGCCCCCCGGTCCAGGACTGTCTGTATTTACATTGGGGCATCCAACTCACTTTTTGGAGTGTGGGAGGAAACTGGAGAGCTCTAGAAAATGTGGAAAAACAGGGAAAACGTATGAACTGCATGACGATGTTGTCATCAGTCAGATTCATACCCAGTAATGAAATCATGCTAGCCAGTGATCCAGCCCATCTGACTTTGATTCATGTCTTTGATTCATTCAATTACTTTTAACAGCCTTGGTTAAGTAACTACAAGTGTTTTTTTGCCACTGGTCCCCGTCTTTACCTATTCAGAGTACAGAGCATTAACTGGCAAGTAGCAAGAGCAATGTGGAGATTTAAATAGGACAATGTTCATCCCATTGGTCACCCATCCAGCAATTGGTCACCTGACCTCCCTCATTGAGTCGCTGGTGAGCAGGACCTTGATTAACATGGATGATGTATACAGAAGGACAATGTATTCCTCTACTGGAGGAGTTAGTGAAGTATGCTGGGTGATAAGCACATCTATTGGCAAAAAAGTAAGCACTGCTTCCTACAGAGTTGCACATGAGAATGGAGTATCAGCATCTGTCATGCATGAAAGTTGGCAAAGAAGTGGGACAGGTTTACAGTGATACTGTTTTTTCCTTAAGTTAAATTAGTATGTACCAACTTTTTTTTCTGAAAACATGCTAAAAACTATTTTTATCTAGTTGAAAAACACCTGTAATCCAAAGTTTCTAGATTGTTCTCTTCTGCAAAGTTGTTAAAATTCTGTTCACCCTTTTCCAATTTTTTACTTTAGAAGAAAACAACTTATTTGATAAATTACCCAACTGTTTTGAAATATCTAAACACATCTATTAATCCAAAGAGCAATCCTATACTAACAGCTTTCTCAATAAGATATTTGATTATAAAAATGATTGTTTTGAGAAATCATTATTGTATTTCACCAAAGTTTCAGAGTTCTGTGCAGCATAAGTTTATTAAGCCTGCAGCTTTTTTCAGCAGTATAATATCATTGGAAATAAAATATATATCACAATTTCCATTAAACATTATTGTCTGCATGCATTGTAAGGCCGGCGTCAGACACAACTACAAAAAATCGGACCG
>VIAB01028181.1:0-14012 GCA_009801035.1 Oophaga pumilio
TATGTACACAGTGATTGCACCAGCAGAATAGAGAGTGCAGCTCTACAGTATATAGGATGTAGTTATTATTAATTTATATAGCGCCATTTATTCCATGGCGCTTTACATGTGAAAAGGGGAAATATAGACAAGTACAATAGACATGTGTAAGACAAGGCACACTCAAGTACAGAAAGAGAGAGGACCCTGCCCGCGAGGGCTCACAGTCTTCAGGGATGGGTGAGTTCAGTATCAGTAATGTAATGCATGCACGTATTGTGACATTGGCTCAGTACTATTAGGCATCTGACTCTAACTGTGTGATGATTCGGCAGTGAACGTCACATAAATGCAGCCCAAATGACAAATGTGACGACTGTCCACTGTTTAGTGGATGCTGGAATGTGAATCATGTCGGCCTCATGAGACACTGATAATTTGTGGTTGAGGTTAGAGTCGCCATGTAGACCTGTCTTACCTGGACATGCAGACAATCCGGGCACTATCCCCGTTAGTACAGAGCAGAGGTAACACTTTAACACCCAGGACACACACCGCACCCTGAGCCGCACTCACCCGCAGATAGTTCTTATGACCGATGTTCTTCATGGTTTCGTGGAATACATTGACGTCGGCTTTTGTGCTTTTGGGATGATTTAATAGGATCTCACTTCCAACCCTCCAAATGACCTAAAAACAAAATTCTATATATCCTCAAAACACAAAGAGTTAATAAGATAACGACAATAATGACAAACCTCTTAACCCTTTTTCCATGTTCTGCATTTAATCCGACTACAGTTCATTGCACTCGACACTTGCGAGCGCCGGCTGTATTACTCTACTGACGCCTTAACCCCTTAGGCACTCTTGTTTTGTCATGGTTGCTTCTGCACAACCAAATATAACATGTCCCCCTTTCATCTGGATGGGGCATCGTGTAATACTACATTTCCCCAGCAGAGGCGCCGTCATCAGCATTAGCAGCTGCCATAATATTTTCTTGCTACTGATGAAATGTTAAGATTAAAAGGACTGAACGAGGTTCCTGTAGCCTCTATACATTATGGACGTTTGTCAACTCAACATTCGGAAAACATACATATCCCAATACAGAACTTTACAGTCATCCTGTCCAGGCCAAAACTAGCTGATAAGAGAAAACAACAGTAAGAATAGTCACCTCTGGGGTCATTGTCTGCCCATGCTTGCCTCGATCCATAAGTATCTGGAGGTAACTGGTGAAGAGCCCAGCCGCTTTCTCCCACTCGTTCTCACACATGGCTTTGCGTATGAGCTGGTGACACAGATCCCTTGTCACGTGGTAGCTCTTCTGTGGTTTTGTATGTGCTTAGGTGCCCAGGGGGGAAAAATAAAGCCATGAACATGCTTGTTATAAACTGGACAAGACCCAGTAATGGCTGACATTTATTACACCGCTGCTCCACACACATCACTAGTATATACAGAGACCAGAAAGTTTCCTTTATGAACCGAGAGAAGGAACTGCTACTGGCCTGGAGGACTTAAGAAATATATGAACATGCCATCAACTTAACACCTGCTATGAAAAACATATTTATATATATATACTGTATATTTATCTTGTATTGAGAGCTTGGTCTACTAGCAGCCACCACCAGAGGGCGCTCACCTCCTGATTTATTATTGAGCTCTATGTGTACACAATAGTCACTGAGCTCCCTCTAGTTGGTGACTGCGGACAACTTACATTTTACTCTATAGCGATCGAAAGTGGAGATGTTTCAATAATTTGGAGCTCAGTAAAAAATAATCAGTGTTATTATGATTGGAGTTTAGATGTATCAAGATTTCCAAAGAGCTGCTTTTATTTTTTTTACTTACATATAGATTTCTGCAAACATGGAAGAGTGATTCCATATTCTTCTTCTTCTTCTTCTTCTTCAAAGGCAATGTCTGTTTCTTCTATTGAACGAAAAAACAAGATCTTTTATTTCTAGCTGCCTCAATGCATAGAAAATAAAGAAAAAAAAGCAAGTGTTCACAAACTCCTGATGAAATAGCTCCTACCATTATGTGTATCCAGCTCCTATGCAGACCAATGGTTACAAAGCAAAGCCCTGTATAAGCTGTGGGTTTATCAAAGAAGAGGGAACATAGTTTTTAGGGTCAGAGAAGAGCTGCACATTGCTCTCTATGACTGAGCGGCACATAGCACTGCACTGTGTCCCCTCCACTGCCGTAGCAGTGAAGCATAATGCATGGGAATGGGGGGGAAGCATTGCAACCCTAAAGATACAGTGGCAAAGGGGATATTTTTGCGACTTGCTCATCTCGGTACATTGCAGATCGCAATGTGAGCTCATTCACTTTGTGTGAGCCTCGGGCTCGGTGCTGCAGAACGACCGGCCACACAGCCCCCCCTTCATTTGGCAGCACCTGTGGTAGCAGAGACCGCTGCTGTTCAGAGAAGATTATTAATGGGACTGCAGCTTCATATACTGCGATGAAGTTCTTGAGACATGTGGAGGGTCTATGCATCGAGGCCCAAGTACAGAAGTCTATATATGGCCTAAATCAGAACCATGGAAGTCAAACCTCCCCAGCACCATCAACAAGTCTTAGCAAGATATAACTATCTTAAATTTTTTTTAAAAAATACCCCTTTCAGCTTTAAACAGTAAAGGATTTCTGCAATGATAACATCCTTGGGATTGGTGGGGGTCTAACATCCTGCGACCCCATAATCAGCTTTTTCAGTTCCTGCAGCGACCCGGTGTACAGAGTCATACGGGTGTACAGCAGCACTCCCCGATGATGATACTACTGCAGCTCAGATCACATTCACCTACAGACTGTAAGCCCCTTTATATTTCATTATTCACCACACTCAGTCGTCCCATCAAGGCTTACATCCGAACCCTCCCAAAATGGGATTCGGGCGTCTGTGCCAACATCTATAATGGTGCAAACGTGTGGCTCTGCCGTGCACAGGTTTTGAATGCATGCGCCTACAGGAGGTGGACACCCAGAAGACTATACTACATCTAAGTGTCCGCATCTAGTAAGAGCATACACCCGACACCAGCTTTGCAGGGGGTTCGGACTTAAACCCCACCAGGAGCACTGAACGTGGCGAAGAGCGCAGTGTGAAAGGGGCCCGAGCTGTTCACGTTCTGCACTCGGTTTACAGCTGATGGGGGCGGGCGCGAGAACTCAAGAAATAGAACAACTTCTGCTAAAAATGAGTAATTAATATTAAAGTCACAGAAACAGAAATTTGCACAGAGTCTGAGAGTATTTCATATAGAACAAGGGGAAAAAATACATTTCTTGTGCAAGAGAAAAAAATAAATGAAAAAAGTTTATATACATTCATGCAATCTGCTCCAAAAGGGTTGTGTCTATCAGAAGCGTTGCAAAAAAAAAAAAAAAAAATGGAATAGCCGAAACCTCCAGCAATGGCAGAGAACGTGCGGAAGCTCCCGGAACACCGCTGCGGAAACTATGGCGCAGATTGCAACTCGGAGGAAAAACAAAAAAACATTATTATTAATAATACACACATCACTAAATACAGTCCAGAAGGCCCTGCACCCTCCATACCCTCCATATCCCTCCCCAGCAGCCGCCATGTCCGCCAGGTATTGCAGCAGAGCTTTACTACATCGCACACAACTCACCCATGGTGATCAGCAGCTGGGAACCGACTGAACCACGCTACTTCCGGTTTACACGGCCATCTTGTGGTTGGCAGGAAACAGGAAGTTGCGACCTCTGGGTGAACTTTGTCGGGAAACCAATGCTAGACCGTTACAGCGCGCAGGAATGACGTACTTCCGGTCTATTGAATCATGCGACCGAATGGCATGCTGGGAATTGAAGTTCTTTTTACTTCCGCCCAAGTGTTTACACTCTCATGCTTTTATCATAAATTAAAGTACAATATATATATATATATGTATCACCGACCAATGAGAGCGCTGCTTACATTTCCTATCTAGTATTAGCATAATAAAAGCTGGACTACGATTAGCTGCATGTTTCTGTATTATAACGGTATTGTTTCCCTCTCGTTTTCTGAAAATGGATTTTCGTGGATGCAACTTTATAGTTGAGAATTCCTGCTCAGGAATCTTCCAATGTTACAAGTAGATTTACCAAAACAGTCTAAAAAAGTAAAGCCATTTTTGTTGCCCATAACAACCAATCACAGCAGACCTTATATTTTCCCATAGCTATTTAAAAAATGAAAGCTGGATTCTGATTGGTTGCTACGGGCAACCTACTGTTTTCATTGTGACAGCTTCTATAAGCCAGGCGCTTAGTGTTTATATAACCTTTTTTTTTTTGTTTTTAGTTCGATTTTTTTTTTCAGAAATGCGACTGCAAGGTGTGAATACGCCTTAAGAAATTTTGCTCCCACATTTAGAGTCCCATTCACCATTGGTTACCAAGGGACAACGTGGTTATTACAAAATACTTTTAATGCTGTTTTTCACATTTCCAGTTTTACAGTCCAATGTCTGGACAGGCCGCGGGTCTCCTGACCCAACCCCAGCAGCCTTATGTGCATGTTTAAGGCTGGAGATCAGCGAGGGAGGGGGTCCGTAAAGGTCAGAGGTGTGAAACAGGTGAACATAAGGGGTCTCCGTTCCCTTCTGGGACTCCCAGAAATCAAAGAACGGGGTCCTTTCAATGTCCAAGCAACAAAACACTGATGGTGTATCCTAAGACATTGCCATATTTTAAAAGATTTTACCACAAACTGGGATACGTTAAATACGTGATTGCTGGCCCCCCACAATTACTGTCCTCCGAGTCCTCGTCCTGGCGCTCGTTATTCACAGTGTCCCAGCTGTGTTTTTCATGGACTGGACACTTACACGTTACAGTGTATGGGGCTGTTCACATGTACGTGTTTGGCAGACCCAGGATCCAGAGACAGGTCCGTTTTTGATCCAAGTCATCAAACTCAAATCAACGGGTCCGTGAAAAAAAAAAATGAACGTCTCGGTGATGATAAAAATACCTGTTTGGGTGTTCTCTCAGTCGCTCGGATCCACATGTAGTTGGTGAAGAGAACTGAGAGATGCAGGACCCCCATTCTAGTGATCACAGGGGTCCTACTAGTGGGGGCTTCAGCCAACTTACGTTTACAGTCCACATAGTAATTCGGCTGCGTCTCAATAAAATCCCATTGATACGCGTCCCCTATAGACAGTAGACTGAAGTCGGACGATATCGGCTAACAGTCTGGTGTGTATGGCGGCCTCCCGACTCACCCCGACAGATGTCAGTGGAGCAAAAGATTGTTCTCAGGGAGTATCTCTCAGAGAACAGGGCAGCACTCGGACAAGGCTAAGCATTCTTGTGTATGGGGGGCGTCGGGACAGATAGCATGAGAATGTTTGGCCAACAGCTATCTACTGTCTTAATGGGATTATTCCCTTTAGAAAAAAATTGTTAGAAAAAGAAAAACAAGCAGGCTGCACTTTACTAACCATCCCAGGGTCCCGCACTACGTCTCCACCATTGCTCCCGATATTTAATACTGGCTGCAGTGCTGACAATACGTCCACAGCACTGCTATCAATCTGTATCTCTGAGTAGGGACATTGCATCTGAGCTCAATAATTTGCAGATGCGCTGTCAACATCCCGTCAGCGCTGTAGACAACAGACAACGGTAGCAGCGGTGGAAACTCAGCGCTGGACCCGGGATTGGTGAGTGAAGTGCATTTTGTTTTTAGAACAACCTTCACTCGGGGGACAAGGATTTTCTAAAAGGGGACAATCCCTTTAAGACTCAATTCAAATTAGCATATTTTAGACGGCTTGGTCAACGGATCACAGACAGTCAGTACACGGAGCAATGTTAGTCTATGTGCACCTAAGGGTATTTTCCACATAAACTTCAGGTCCATGTAGAAAAAAAAATGACAGCATTCGCTGATCTGATCCCAAATACAGACCAGAGTATGTACATAATAGGCGACTCCTGCACCCGAAGCCGGTCACATTTACATTTTTGCAGACACAACAGATCTGCAAACTTTAGAGCTGCGGTTATCAAAGTAATATGAGTATATTCATGCAATGCAAAGGGTAAAATCTGCAGCCGGATCACAGCAAAATCCACTTACGTTAGTGTGGCTGTACCAATGCATAACTAGCTGTTTCCAAGTAAGTTACTCCAGGAAATACTTTTTTTTTCAATCAAGAAAAGTTTATTTATTGAAGCATCAGAAATAAGAAGCTTTAGAACAGTAAACAGGCACAGATACAGAATATGCCTGATCAGCAAAAACCTCTTCAAACAAGCATATAGCATGCTCATAGGAATAACTATCTAATCCCAATAACTCCCCCACCCTTTATTCCCTTGGTACACCACGGGGTAAAAAAAAGACAAAAACCAAACTGAATAACACAATCTGACTCTGAGTACATAACTACGTACGTAAAAGAAAATCTTGTAAAGTATTTAAAGAAACCTTTCATCATTGCACTAATAAATTGAATATTACATTCGACGGCAACGCCAAAACCTCAGCCACTACTGGGGGGGCATTTGATCCAGTCTCCCCATTGTTCACCAAATTTACCAACAGTTCCCCTTTTAATATAAAACTTTTTCTCCATTAGGATTGTATTGTTTAATCCCCAAACTATTTCGTCAATCAAAGGAGGGCTAGTTGCTATGGCTAACTCCCCTGGAAATGATCCTCCGAAGTCCCCCACTCGACCAAGGACGGAAGCCTTAGGATTAATGGAAATTGGAGCGTTGAAGACCTCACAAATTAGTCTGCCGACATTCTCCCATAACTCACACACTTGAGAACTTGACCAAAACATATGGACCAAATCTGAACCCACTTCCCTACATCGGGGACAACGATCGTCAGCTCTGAGACCCATCCGATATAATGCTTTTGGGGTTCTATAGACTATGAATCAAGAACAACTGTCACCTCATCTGGGCTGTGTTGATCAATATCTGCCATGTTGAGTCCAAGATGTCCTCTCATTCTTCCATGGCTATATGTCCCACATCTCTCTCCCACTTATCTTTGACTACAGTCATAAGGTCCCCCGAGATTCTTGGTAGCAGAGGTATACATCAAGGAGATAATACCCTTGGTAGTTTTTCCCCTCATCACATAGTCATAGTCCAACCATGTTTTATGCATTAGCAGTAGGGTAGGGAAACCTCTGGAGGTGACCTTAAATTTATGTCTAGGAACTAGTTTCGCAATCCCAGTGCACTGACAATTCTCGTTCTTCCTTGCGGTTGCCCTGCAGCTCTATTAATCTGCTGATGACTTTCATGGAAAAATTCTGATATGAAGCCACTGGCACAAGACTGATCTGCTGTGCAATCATTAGGAATCATACCAGATTCTTCCATCAGCGAAAAATCAATGTAGAAAGTTTTGGTGCATATTTACTACTATGTGCTAGGAGCTAAAAATTAACAATACCTGTAGCTTCTTGGTGTAAAAGAAGAAGCGCGTGTCATGGCGGAGCCAGCCGAATCTTCTAGGTCTACATAGAGGGGACAATCTGCTGCCAGACACCACGGGCAATTCTTACCATGTTAAGTGTAAGTGTTGTCTGATCCTGCAGACATACATTGCTGTGCAAAAGTTTTAGGCAAGTGTGGGAAAAAATGCTGCGCAGTACGAATGCTTACAAAAAAAAACAGAAGTGTTAATAATTTATTTTTATCAGTTAAAGTGAATGAATTAAAGAGAGATCTAAATCGCATCAATATTTGGTGACCGCGTTGCCTTAATCAGTTCTTCTATGTACGTGTCACTTGCACACTTTTTGAAGGAACTCGGCAGGAGGTTGTTCCAAACATCTTAGAGACCTGACCCCAGATCTTCTGTGTATGAGACTCGTACGGATACTTCTGTCTCTTCATGTGATCACGGACAGACTGGATGATGTGAGATCAGGGCTCTGTGGGGGCCGAATCATCACTTTCAGAACTCATTCCTACTGACATTGTTCGTATATTTGGGGTCTTTGTCCGGCTGCAGAATAAATTTGGAGCCAGACGCCTCCCTGATGGTATTACATGAAGTATTTGCATTTATTTCTCACCATTGAGGACACCATCAATCATGACCAAATTCCCAACTCCTTTTGCAACACCAAACATGTAGGTTCCTCCAACGTACTTCTACAGCTCTTCAGAAACAAAATGCCTTTACTTACAGCCAAATATTTCAGAATTTGACTCTTCAGTTCAGAGCACCATTGCTGCCATTTTTCTGCACCCCAATTCCTATGTTTTTGTGCATAGTTGAGTCACTTAGCATTATCTCTATGTAGAAGGTCTGGGGCTGAGGGCTGAAATTCTTCCATGAAGTCCACTTCTGGCCAGACTTCTCCAAACAGTAGATGGGTAACCAAAACAAAAGCTGAGCCAGTGGGATGGTGTTGAAAATGTAATGAAAGTATATGATGTATAATAGTAGTGATAGCACCCAAAATTTGTTTAACTATAGAGGCGCAAGCCTTCATCAGACTTACCCGAACAGTAGATGGGTGTAGCTGGGTCTCACTGGTTGCTGCCAGCTCTGAGTTGATGGCACAGCAGGACATCTTCTGATTGGAAGGGAAGTAACATGAAGTGTCTTTCATCTGCTGCACCAAGTTTCCTGGGCCAAACACCACATTTATGATTCTCAACAAATTGCCCATTTCTTGGTGTCCTCAAGGCTGAGAAATACAAGCTGATACTTATCCATCATGTAATGTCATCAGGTTGGCGTCTGAATGGCTCCACATTTATTCTGCAGCAGGACAGCGACCCCAAACATCCAGTTCATCAGCATAGAAAAAAAAAATAACTGAAGGAACTGAGGTCAGGTCTCCAAGATGTTTGGAACAACCTCCTGCCGAGTTCCTTCAAAAACTGTGCGCAATTGTATGTAGAAGAACTGACGAAGGCGACGAGCGGTCACCAAATATTGACAGGATTTAGATTTCTCTTTTGTTCATTCACTTTGTATTTTAACTGATAAAAATAAACTCATCACTTCTTTTTTTGGAAGCGTCTTACTTTGCTGTATTTTTTCCATACCTGCCTAATGCGTTCACACAGTACAGAAAGGTACACTCCTCCCTCTGTCCCCTCTGATCCGAGGAGTGACAGATAAAAGGGAATTCTACACAAGGAACATCTGCAGCGAATTTGAGTAGAGATGTTGCAGATTTCGCTTTGGATTGATCGCATATTTCTCCATATAATTGCTGGGAGAAAGATGGAGAATGTTTTTTTTTTTTTCCTGCAGGGAGATAAGAGGCTTCCACAGGACTGTGGAGTCGGATTTGGAGCTATTTTGGTGGAGTCGGAGTCGGACTCATGGAAATTGAGGAGTCAGAGTCGGAGTTGGAGTCGGTGGTTTGGCTTACCGACTCCACAGCCCTGCTTCCAAAGAGATCGGCAGCGGCTTGTCTCTCCTCTCCCATTGAAATAATCATGGATGCTCAGCTGATCTGATCATGCATGTTCGGAGATAGGTGATCACAGTGAATGACCCGTTGAGCTGATATTCTGGGACTTCTAGTTCTACAGCCCAAGTTCCATAAGAGCTCAGTAAGACCTGTCGGATCTGGCAGAATTAGAACTGGAGGGCCATGCTTGGGTCTTAAGAGTTTGTCAACCCCTCTCCTCAAAACAACTCTGGCATTCCCTGCCAGTAGTAACGTGCAATAATAGATGATAGGATATGCTGGGACTTCTAGTTCTACAACACTTTCACATACGAATAAGCTCTAAGCAAGAGGCTCCATTACAGCTGGTAGTTCATGGTGTGACTTCTAGTTCTACATTTGCACCATGAGAAGACTAATTACTGCGCCCCTAGCATCCGACATGCCCTGCTGACTCCAGTAGTATTGCAAGAAAATGCCCAATCTGGGACTTCTAGTTCCACAATACGAGCAGTGTCATAATAAAAGGTATCACTAAACATCAGGCTCCATCATACACACTAATACTTGTAGTACTGAAAGGCATGCAGCTGCCGGACATGCTGGAACTTATAGTCCTACAACCAGTCATCAGTGCAGGACGCTCTATCTTACTCGGCCTATCACTACTGTTTTTCTACAAGACATGTATATGGTAGAAAGCTGGGACTTCTAGTTCTTCAACCTCCTACGAGTCATCACTCTGACTATTCCCTGCCAATAATACACTTTAGAAATACTTTAAAATTATGTTAATAGAGCATGCTGGGACTTCTAGTTCTACAGCTAGTCGCCATTACACACATCCAGCATAGTCACTAAGACTTGCAGTACTACAGATGTAGCCTCCTGGGACTTCTAGTTCTACAGCTAGTGGTCACTGCACATATTCAGCATGTTCTCTCAGTTCTAGAAATGGAACATGCTGAGACTTTTAGTTCTACAACCCCATAAGTGTCACCACCGCACAAAAAGCTTCAATTATTCCCTGCCAATAATAATAAACTTTTACAAACACCTGAGGTTGTACAGCATACTGGGATTTGTAGTTCTCCATCTCCAGCATGCAGTACTGGATGAAGCATGCTGGCACTTCTAGTTCTACAACCCCATAAGTGTCATCACTGCACATAAAGCTCCCACTATTCCCTGCCAATAATACACTTTTACAAGTACAGGTTGCGTAGAGCATGCTGGGTTTTCTAGTTCTCCACCTCCAGCATGCAGTACTGGATGGAGAATGCTGGCACTTCTAGTTCTACAACCCCATAAGTGTCCTCACTGAACATAAAGCTCCCACTATTCCCTGCCAATAATACACTTTTACAAGTAGAGGTTGTGTAGAGCATGCTGGGTTTTCTAGTTCTCCACCTCCAGCATGCTGAGCCTTGTAGTTCTGCAGCAGCTTGCACGCAGCTCCCAGCTCTTCCTGGCTCCTGCCCTCTCTCTCCAGCAGTCTCCTCCTCCACCTCCTTGCCTTGCTGTCTCCTGCTGACGTGTCTGCCTCTCTCTGCTCATGCTCTCTCCTCCTTTCCCCTCCATGTACAGGACACTGCCACCCTGCTGCTGACATGGCTGCAGCCAGAGCCCACATCTACCTCCTGGTCCTGTTGTGGCAGCCCCTTCTCAGCAGCAGCGCAGCCCCGGACAGGAGGTTCTCGGAGAGGAAGCGCTGCGCAGACCCAGAATGTAGCAGTGAGTAGCAGCAGGGAATCGTTACATTGTATCTCTGGGGGGAAGGGGAGGGGGAGCTGAGGGTCTAGAGGGGTGTGGAGAGGGGCACCAGCAACCCCCACCCAAAACACCCCCCTGATGGCTCAGCCCTGAGACTCGTGCCATTGTTGTGCTGCACTTTTATTACTGCAGCTATCACACCTGGCACACTTGGACTGAGATAACACTTGGACACTGTTGCATTGGATGACTTCTCCACTTATCACTCCAGTTACTTTGTTGCTAATTTGGAGCAGTTCTCCTTTAAGATCATCAGAGATGAATATTACTTCTGATAATGAAGCCGCATGTCGATAAGCGGAGCATCCATGGCGACAAAACAAGTGCATTTGTAGTATATCTTGGTGACTCATCATTTGCTGGTTTCTTGTTTTCATTTGTCTTGTTTTTCCTTTTGCGCTCGTGGATTTTTGCACCAAATTCATCAATCGGTGTTTGAATTTTACATATATTCAAATATTCTTTTTTTTTCCCGCTCACTATTTTTTTTTTTTTTTCCTTTTGGAGTCATAACTAAGTTGCACAATCCTACCCAAATTCTCAACTGCAAAAAGTAAGAAAAATGAAAAATATTTTGCGTTGGAGTAGAAATGCGCAAAACTTATGCAACATTTTGAAAAGTCACAAATAATGAATTAAGCTGAAACACCTGGAGGATGGAGTTGAGCAAAGAGATTTGCAAGACCCTCGTCGGTGTGAGGCCACCAGATACGAGCGCTGGCAGCCTCCTATATCCTCAGCTCCTCTTCTGATTTGTAGGGCCGGCGCGACGTTACTAAACAGCGATGTCAGCTGGCTTACTAATCAGAACAGGTACCACGGATGCCGCGGGTAGGCCGAGGTTCGTAGGACACTTGGCCACGGAATACTTGCATGGCTGCTGGACCGGAGTCCTGCAAATCCTGACATTTGTGAGGCCTGTTTAGGGGCTCGTACAGACTGGGGGGACCCCTTTGCAGCAACATTACAGTCCAATAATGTGTCTGTGACAGAAGCTTTTTGCTGTTTTGGAGGATTAAGTGGGCTCCCTAAACTCTTGGGCCCCCGTGTAGTTGCCCAGGTTGCACCAATGGTGTGTCCGCCCCTGATCCTGTTTGTATAATTATGCAAGACCGTGACTCCCACCCCTCCCAAATCGGAGACGGTTACAACATATATTAATTTTCCGGAACAAACTCATAAAATGTGCAGATAACTTGCTGCATTTCATACGCAGCAGTACAAATATTGATGTGACCCCATAGCAGCCGTGAACCTCCAGATAAAGAGGTTTATCGTCGACTCTATTTATGAAAGTGCTTTTGGAGAAGAGGAAAATCCCGAAAAGTTGCCCTGCGCTGATAAGCTCAGAACATTTTTTTTCCTTCCCCTGCCACTTTGCGTGAAAATTGCAATGGAAAGATGTGGCCTCCATCGTGACGTAACACGACCACAGCGCCAAAGTCCTGTTGTTGTACCACCAGGGCGGCTAGTCGTGGCCAACTGCGATGCTTCATGCTTAGCGATGGCAGTTGAGCAAAATGATATTGTCACCAGGATATTATTTTTGGCAGGTTAGACATTACAGGAAGGGGAGGGTGGTGCTTGCACGATGCAGTGGGATAGGTAAGGGTCCGACCTTGGACTTGCTGCTTGCTTGTCTTTGCAAGGAATGAAAGTTCTTTTAGTGACATTGACCTCCATGTTCACATTCCTCTGGAAATTACTATTGCACGTAGTTATTCTGTGTACAGGGATAACGCCGCTGACAAAGTGCGCAATGAAGATAAGCGTCATTTCCTCTAGTCATCCTGTCTGTGTGTATAATTTCCACCAGCACCATAGGGTAAACTTGTCAGTATAAGAAACAATTGTGGATTTTTTTCCCTAGTGTTGTAAATAAGATTTACGTCCTTTACTCCCCATCTGATGTCTCCTCTAATGTAATGAGGACCTGTCACTTGCTACAAATATGTACATTTTTATCTAGTGTAAATGCCGCTGTTCTCCTGGATCCGGCATTGTTTTTCTTTTGTTCCTGCACTTCTCCATTCCTGAGTTATAGCCCCTCCTCTTCCCTGTGCGTCAATCTAGTATTTTTAGCCAACTGGGTGTGGTCATCATTGGCGCCTTGTGGAAGACTGCACCCCTTTGGCTTAAAATAGTAGATTAACACACAAAGAAGAAGGGGCCATATCTCAGGAATGGAGAGGCGCGGGAACAAAAGAAACACAACGCCGGATTCCGGAGAACAGAGGCATTTACACCATTAAAACGTACATATTTTTGAAAAGTCCTCTTTAAAGAGTTTCTCTGAGTATTTAACATTGTTGGTTAGGCTACTCATACTATTTTGGTGGGGTTTTGAGCTCTGCTTCTAGGACCCTCATACGTTAAAGGTCTACATGACCATAGACACAGCAGTTTTTCTCTATGGCCGCATGCCGAGTCCTTACATATCTGTATTTTGAAATAGTAGGCAATAGAGTTGAGCGCCTTTGGTCGGGTCCGGTTTCGAACCACCCGACTTCACCAAAAGTCGAGTCGGACGAAATTGGTCCGACTAGCGGCAAAAAAGTTGAAACCCGACCTCAATGCAAGTCAATGGGGAATAAAAGACGGCAGTGAGTGAATGACTCCTCCACTCCCATAAAACCAATACAGATTCCGGAACAGACCCCTAATATGGGCTCCATATAATATGGTTGAGTGTATAAGCCCCTACTCTACAAGTGGGTGTCTAATGCATAAGAGACAAATGGGTATCAGTGGCTATTGTGAAGTCATTATAGGGATGCTAATACTAAGAGTATGTTTCCACGTAGCGGAAACCATCCGGATTAGCTGCGG
>VIAB01028181.1:19117-31301 GCA_009801035.1 Oophaga pumilio
ATATGATTCAATTTTTAACCGCACTGAATCTACTAGATCATTTCCCGTAGCGTCAAAATGCAGTAAGATTTCTATTATAGAGTTTGATGCAAGTACACAGAAAACTCCTCATGTTAAGTGCAGATTTTGCTTATAGATTCAAGGCCGAAAGACCCTTTGACACGGGCAGATAATAATTGGCTTGTTAGGCTCAGATTATTGTCCTCCGACCACCTCTAGTAAAATCATCGTGGTCAGCAGCACTTCACCGGATGCAAACTGTGAGGGCCGAGTGATCCTTTGTCCTGATTCAGTTGGGATCTGCCAAAATTAATGAGGTTTTCTGGGTTTTGCAAAGCCCATGTCTCCCAGCTGCACTTTGTTTAATAGAAAACAAACTGCCTTTTACTCACCCTCCCCAGGTCCAGCACTGAGTCTGTGATGTTGCTTCCGGTGTCTGCTATTATAGGATGCACTGACATCACGTCGACGGCACTGCAGCCAATCCAAGAGCTCAGCGTCTGTCCGAGTACACGGCACCAACTGCTTAGAGCTCACTACTTGTCTGCTGCGCTGTCGATGTGATGTCAACGCTGCAGACGGTTACCGAGAGCAGTGGCAGAGGCTTATCGCTGGACATGGAAGGATGAATAAAATACTTTTTTTTTTTTTTTTTTTTAAACAAACTGCAGCCAAAAACCGGAAATCCCTTTTAAAGGACCATAAATCAAGGCTGATAAACTTATGATCGCCGATCAATATATCTGCCCAAATTAACCTGCCTTCATGCTGTGTCTGAACTACGCTGGCGCACACTTTTTTTCACCCCTATATAATGGTTATAAAGTCTGTCTCTGGCCTCCTTCGTTAGTCGCTTATGATATGGATGAAGCGTTTAGGCAGAAAAAAAAAGCAGTAGGAAAAAAAAAACATTGAGCGAGAGAAATCTGGACTGATACTGGTACTTGTGAATGTATGAGAAAATAAAAATGGCTGTGTCACTTAGGCCCCTGTTATTGAACACAATAAGAACTGGGCTCTCTCCACAACTGGTGGAAGAGGAACGACTTCAGATCCCAGCATGTTAATCCCTTAGATGCCACGGTTAATAGCGACTGCAGCATCTAATGTGTTTGACATAAGAAGGAGATTGCCTCTGTGTGAAAATCCATCACACGTTATCACCGCAGTTTTTTTTTTACTTTTTATAGGCAGAAATTTGCCCAAGTAAACCTGCCATAGCAGATGGCAAATCCTACAGAATAAGTCCGTCTCTGGCCCTCTTCATTAGCTGCTTGTTTTTCCGTCAAATGTCCTGAGGGCCGCCATTTGATTAGGGGTCTGGTCGACAGAAAAGCAACAGAAAAAAAACACTGAGCAAAAGAAAGCTGGACCGATATTGATATCTGCGAATGTCCTTGAAAATAAGATTTGCTTTTTCACTCGGTACCCCCATTTATTACAAGGGGGGGTCTTGATTTTTCCCTTGCTCACTGGCTGAATAGTCATTTTGTGTTGGGAATGACTTAGTCATACCGTTCATAAATTCATGGAAAATCTTAAAAATGCACTATCATTTACCAAGGACTGCATACTCCATTATTTATTGGAAATAAATGATTTTATAGATTAGTTTATTAAGATGGATATAGTCGTCCTGAGCCGGCGGCTGTAGCCGTCCTGAGCCGGTGGCTGTAGCCGTCCTGAGCCGGTGGCTGTAGCCGTCCTGAGCCGGTGGCTGTCCTGAGTCGGTGGCTATAGCCGTCCTGAGCCGGTGGATATATCCATCTGAATGACCTTGTAGGTAATATGCAATGTTCTCATTAGATTGCGTTCGGAGCCCACCTGTAACACACATCTGGGCGTCGTCTGGCAGGTTAACCCCTTAGACGCCACGGTCATTAGCTATCGCAGCATCTAAAGTATTTGACACAGGACGGGCATTTCTCTGTCTGGCCATCGACACGTCATGATCGTGTGGTTCTAATGGATTATCTAAGGCAGGTGAGGCCTAATAATGGCTCTCTGGCCACTCAGACCTGGAGGCTATTGGTAGGTGATTGCTGGGAGGCAATCATTAATCTTACATTTTTGTAGACTTGAGTACCACTTTAAGACCCAAACAGGCCTTATGGATCCCATGGAGAGTTCTGTGCAGGTGTCGGGTCTTCATGATGAAGGTCACCAGTGGTCATGGCCCAGGTTTACCTTGCCGCACGCTATTAGTGAGTGATATAATGTGATGGTTTGTAGCGGTCAGAGTGGTTTCCTGTCTAATCAGAAGAGAAGGTTTATATTTAGCCTTCACTTCTTCTGGCACCAGGGGATTGTGTCACATGGCAGCATTTTATGGTGTTTACTTAGGTATCAGATACCCAGGAATGACAAATGGTGTCAGGGCAGGGAGAGTTTAGTCTCTGTTCACATATGGGACATATATTTGGGGTATAAGAAGAATGACCCAGTCTAGTATAAACGCTGCCGACAGTCACTGCTCAGTCTAGTCTAAATGCTTCCGACAGTCACTGCTCAGTCTAGTGTAAATGCTGCTGACAGTCACTGCTCAGTCTAGTGTAAACGCTGCCGACAGTCACTGCTCAGTCTAGTGTAAACGCTGCCGACAGTCACTGCTCAGTCTAGTGTAAACGCTGCAGACAGTCACTGCTCAGTCTAGTGTAAACGCTGCCGCCGGTCAATGCATAATCTATTCAAAACGCTGTCGCCGGTCACTACATAATCTAGTGTATATGCTTAAACCAGGTACTGCGTAGTCTAGTAGAGCTGCTGCCGCCAGTCGCTGTATAGTCTAGTATAAACGCTGCCGCCAGTCACTTCATAGTCTAGTGTAAACATTGCAAACAGTCACTACACAGTCTAGTGTAAATGCTGCTGGTCACTGCATAGTATAGTGTAAACGCTGCCACAGGTCAATGCGCAGTATAATATCAATGCTGCCGCTGGTCACTGCACTGTCTTGTGGAAATGCGCCACCAGTCACTGCACACGCCATTGTAAACGCTGTCACTGCTCAGTCTAATGTAAATGCTGTTGCCATGCCTTGCACAGTCTAGTGTTAACTCTGCTGCCGGTCATTGCGCAATCTATTGTAAATGCTGCCGCCAGTCATTGCACTGTAAAGTATAAACACGGCTGCCAGTCAGTCCACAGTGCAGTGGAAATGCTGCCGCTATTAATCGCACAGTCTAGTGTTAATGCTGCTGTCAGTCACTGTACTTTCTAGTGTAAACACTGCCTTAAAGGCCACTGTTACATAGTGGTAGGATCACAGGTTTATTTTGAATTTCAAGAAATTCTGCAAATCCAAAGGTGACATCAATTACCAAAATTATGAGAAATTGTCATGTATTTTATCCCATATATTAATAACACTCTGCCTTGTTTTGCAGGTGGGTACGCACTTCGGATATTTTCCAAAGGATCTTGTAGATGTTAAACAAGTTTACGAAAATGATGAGCTGGAGCTACCGACGGATGTAAGCTTTTCTCTCCTTGAATTATAAATGGCAGTCAGTGGGAGAATTAGTACATTGGGGGGGATTTATAACAACCAATCCAATCCCAGCTCAGTCTGAATTAATCACAAACTTCATTGTCATAGTGCTTGAAATGAATATCCAGCCTAAAGTCAAATCAAGTTATTTGCTTAGAAATAATTGCTTTATTTTTCAACATAATTATTTATTCTTATTTTAGGAAACAGATTTTGTTTGTTCCGAAGATGGAAGGGATAAATTCGATAGTTATGATGTTGATGAACTTTTAAAAAAACAAAAAGGAAGCATAACTAGTAATGAACCAGTGGAAGCACCACCTGCGGAAAAATCTTCTTCAGTTTTTGATTCACCTTCAGAAGAACCTTCTGGTGCAGAAGATAAAGCATCAGAAGAAGAGCTAAAGGGAGAAGAAGGTGAACTTTTCTCTTTGAAGTCGGAAGTAACCTTGGAAGAGTCTGAAAAAACATCAAAGGTTGGGACTACACCAAATGATCCTTCCGACTCAGAACTTGAAAAACCAAATGAAGACCAACCTGGTGCAAACACAGAAACCATCACTGAAGAGCCATTGGCTTCAAAAGCAAGATTGATGGCTGGAGGTTTGTCTCTATCAGAACCTGCATCTTCTGGTTTATCATCTTTAGGATCTGGAAGACCATCCGTAGAGCCATCAACTCTGGAGTCTAAAGAAAAAATAGGAAGTGATTCAGAAACTGAAAAATTAGCAGAGGAGCGAACTCCTTCAGATTCTAAACTGGCTGCTTTCGATTCTGCATCAGAATCCTTAAACGTGCCCACTTCCGAATACCAAGAAAAAAATGAACAACCCCTCGAAAGCCCAGAAAACAAAATTAAGTTGAGCAAGCAGGCAGATACAGATCCAATGGAAAGTATTAGTTTACCAAAAGATGAAAATGTACATAGTCACACTGTAAATTCTCAGGAAAAAAATGTTGCAGATGATGCACAAAACACAAAAAGCAACTCACAAGTGCCAGACAGTGAACAAGCCAAAAATGACAGCATTTCTCAGGGAGAAGACAATGAATCTGAAGAAAAGGATAAAAACTTTAATTCCTATACTCTTATAGACGAGGACCTGGTTCAGAAATTGAAGACCAAAATTGGCTCAACAGGTGATGCTATTGTATCCAATGATGAGGAGACCAGAAGCGTTACATTGGATGATAAATATCTTTATGAGGAAGACGATCCCGAGTATAAAGTCTATGAAGCAGAATATGAGGAGGTCCTTTCAGAAGAGTTCAAGGAACCTCCATTGTTGTCTTTTGAAGAATCTGATGTGAAGTCATTTGATCAGGCAACTTTTGAAAATGATTCTGTCTCTAGCATCCCACTGGAGGCAAAAACACCTCCCGAGGATGAGGTGAAGGTATCTGTAGATGTAAATCATGCAACACCACTAAAGCAAGAAAACAACATAGTGACCACATGGGGAGACACCTTCTTTGCGATTGTTAGTGGTGGGGAACACACACGGGATGTCACTGATCAAGATGGAATAGATTCCGAGGAAGAGGAGGATGAAGAACTAGTTGAAGACTTGGAAGAAGACAGCAACTTGTATTTACTTGGTATGGAGGAAAACCATATAAGGCATGAAAATTCTGAGCCACCTTTTGATGATGATCTATATATTTTAGAAGAAGAACTGGCAGAGGAAACATTGTCCGCTGTTGAGGGTGATCAAACTTTGGAAACAAAACCAAAGATTAATATTACTTCGGACAGCTCGTCTGAAAATGCAGTTAATTTATCTTCTTTTGATGAAGCTTCATCTTCCAAAAGAGACGTTGATCTGGAGTCGGTAACTAGAGAACCAGAAATTATGGATCAAAGAGGTAATGCTGATCTGGAAGGAACAAGAGAACAAGAAGTTCTTGATCAATCTGGTAATGCAGATGTAGAAGGAACAAGAGAACCGGAAGTCCTTGATCAATCTGGTAATGCAAATCTGGAAGGAACAAGAGAACAAGAAGCTCTTGATCATGCTGCTAATGTAGATCTGGAAGGAACCGAAGAATCCCCAACTGAGCAACAAAAAACTGAAAACGGTTCAGAAGATATCCAGTTACAATCTAAAGGTAAGACTGTGTCTACAGAGGAGACGACAAAGTCAGTGGAGGATGCTGAGGCGACAGGCCCAGAAACTGACACATTGCAAGATCCAAGCAAAGATCCTAGAGAAAACAAGGGGGCAAATTTGGTGGACACAAAAACTGATATTCTAGATCAGGAGGCTGCTAGAGATAATAAAGCCATCAATGAGAAACTTTCAATATCTGAGGAGTCAAAGCTTGAAAAACCTGAAACCAATGTAAACCAAACCGAAGAGATAAAATCAAATGAAAGTGAACCAGTGTTAACAAATAAACCTGATCCAGAAGATGAAAAATCTATTAGTAATAAAGTTATAGATGAAACCTCAAAAGAAGAGGAAGATGCACAGCTAACAATTTCAGAAGCAAAGGAAAACAATGCACTAAGATCTGATAAAGAGGAAGATTCTGCAGCTAAAGCACAAGTAGATGATAAATCTGTTGAAAGTCATGAAGATAACTTAGACAAAGAGGGTGATGGTTCACCCAAAGATGAAGAAAATACAGAAAATGTTGATCTTCCAGAAAGTTCAGCCAACACAGAACCAGAACCATCACAGTCAGATCAATCCAAAAGGACTAATAAAGAAGACACTACGCAATCAAACTATGAAAATGTTCTAGAAAAAGAGGTCCATGAGGAAAAGAAGACCTCATCAGATGATAATCGAGAGGAGACGAATGAGGAAAATGAGGATGGGCTGTTAGAAGATGAAAATGCTATTAATGCCACACGATCTAGAAAGCTGGAATCTGACAGTGATACTGGTGACAATGTCAAGACATCGGAGTCCAACATCATAGGGGCTGGAGATGTCACACCTGAAAATGAAGAAGGCACAGAAGTTACAAAAGCTTCCATTGTACAAAACATTGAGGATGAAACGAACAGTGTGATGGAACCAAATCCAGAGGAAATGGTGACAATAAAAGATGACGAAAGAATCAATGTTGATGACAATCTGAACATGCTTGAAGAAATTCAACAGGAGACACCAGCAGAAGACGAAAAAACACCCAAAGAAGACGTTCTCCAGGAAAATGACTCTGCCAGTGACAAGACATTCAGTGTAGAAGACCTTGAAAAACCTTCTGACAAGTTCGATGATGACTCCATTCCTTCAGAGAATGATGCACAGGAGGAGGAGGAATCTTATCTTGATGGCATTACCGCTCTGTCTATCATGAGGGAGAATCTGGATGAAACACGCATTACACTGTTCATCAAGTACCTCGGCCTTGACAATCTCATGAGACTGGAAGCCATGTTTCATGACATGAACTCGGAGTTAAAAGTCGCACGGAAAGATAATGTACGTCTGGATCATATCGACAAAGCCTTGGACCAGATTTTAGAGGCATCTGAAAGCAATATACTTGACTTTGTTGAGAGTGTTTTGGATTCCAGAGAAGCAAGCAATGCTGAGATTCTTGCCACCGAGAAGGAAATGTTTGACGAGGAGTCAAGTTTGCTAGATGATATCCAGGAAATCTCGTATAGGCTCAGACAGAAACATTCTGCCTTAAGTGAGAGTACTTTGCTTGCTCCAGGAGTCCAGGACCAAGATCTGATGGAAGAAGGTGAGAATATTTTCTTCTATATTACAGTTTGTAGTGTTCTACTACGTTACAAATGTACTATATATGGATCTACCTAATCTTCACCAGAAAACAGACTTACCCATCAACTTTATGTTTACCATAGACATAAACATTTGGCCATGTCTAATAATTATTCTGATTACTCCACATTAGAGATAAGCACTACTCTGGTTCAACATCCACTTTGGTTCTCCATTGCTGTTGAACATGGCAGAGTAAACTTCCTCATCCGGTACTTGAATGCTGGCATCCTGGGCGCCTCTAGAAATTACAAGGCCTGACGTGATGTGCAGAACATCGCGATGTCAAAACACTGTGGGGGCAATTAATCGCAACTCAAAAGTTGCTGGCATCTGAGTGCCGGCCAAGGAAAATCATACTGCCATGGTCAGACTGCCACAGACTAGCCATCTCTTCAGTAGTGGCATTTACAAGATATAGGTATGACCTCCCGCCTCTTTCCTAGAAATGATAGGTAGGAGTATTGGCTGATCGCAAAGCATATCGGCTGATCGTTAGGAGTATTGGCTGATCACCAGTAAAGCCCTGTTCACATTATTTTAAAGGGGTATGCTCAAGTTCTTAAATTGCCTTAATTAGACGGCATGAATAAAGTTTGTCATTGACTATCTTTTTCTATCTGTCATTCTCCAGCAATGAAATCTTTTCTAGTGTCCAACTCTTTTCCATGTAGCTTGGCCAGACCCTAGCTTGGAGTGTGCAGTAGTTACATTTCAGGAGAGGGGTTAACTCATAACATACAAGCCACCTCTTTACAGCCCTTTGATTTCTATACAACAGTTAACTGCTCATCTCCTTCCCCTTACCCCTCATCTTCTCAAGAGATGCAGTTATAAATCACTGGTCTGGCAGCTTTCAGAGTCGGTCTGCTAATCCCATCTCTCTGCTCTGTCCAGAGCTGTGCACTTGTTCAAATGCCCATCTATCTTTATGTGTAAGTGCAGAAATAACAGAGTAGGCTCAGAACAGACCATGGATAACTGAATGTGTTACAGCAGAACTTGTGCTGAGCTTTATAGTTCTGCTAATACTACAGCTCTGCTACTCACCATAACTGTCATACAAGGGGGAACGCCCACCCCACCAGAAAGTGAGGAGACTGTAAGAGACCGCAGAGTTCTGAGTTCTCAAGAGACAAATTTCAATACCCCTTTAACGGCTTATATTTTCCGCGTACAGCTGGAAACCCCATCTTGTCACACCAGTGATGGATGGCATAAAGTGGTATCTATTGCCCATAGGCTCCCATGTTAAAAAAAACAAAGCATATGCCGTCTCAAATTGTATATGCAGTTTTGTAGTCTAACAGACAATTCCAAACCTTTTTTAGCCTAATATTTATACTGTTACATCATATAAGGCAAATGCACACATATGCATCCTATACAGGCCGAATGTACCCCCCGTGACTAGCCCTATAATTTGGATCACAGATTTTAGTTGCTTTCATGGTTGACTTTCTTTCTATAGAAAAGACAGTAGAAGATGTGAAAAATGAGGAGGACACACTAGATACTGAACACAGAACAGTGGGGGAAGACACGATACCAGAACCACAAGTGGATGAGACCATAGAATCGAGCTCCACAGAGCAACCACCAGTACTGGAGTCACAAGAGGAGGAGGAGACCATAGTGCAACCACCAATACTGGAGCCACAAGTGAAGGAGACCACAGTGCAACCACCAGTGCTGAAGCCACAGGTGGAGGAGACCACAGAGCAACCACTGGTACTGGAGCCACAGGTGGACGAGACCACAGTTCAGTCTCCGGTACTGGAGCCACTGGTGGAAGAGACCACCGTGCAACCACCAGAGCTGGAACCCCAGGTGGAGGAGACCACAGTGCAACCACCAGTAATTGAGCCACAGGTGGAGGCCACAGTGCAACCACCAGTACTAGAGGCAGAGGTGCAGGAGACCACAGTGCAACCACCAGTACTAGAGGCAGAGGTGCAGGAGACCACAGTGCAACCACCAGTACTAGAGGCAGGGGTGCAGGAGACCACAGTGCAACCACCAGAGATTCATAAGGAGGAACCAGAAGTTGTTTCTCCTACTGAAGACCCAGCGATATCCCATAATGTGGAGAAACCTGACCCAGGTGAGAGATCTATGCTTTTATGTATCACTAGACCATTGTACTGTTCTTACTACTATTGTCTGTTATATCAGTCTAGTAATAAATTGCAGCAGTTGTGCAGTTATTGGGTAGTGTTGTCCTATAAAAGCTAAATCTGTATATAATTTTATAAAGAAGCCCATGTTATATCAGCTGTATATATATACAGAAGAAGCCCGCGTTAGATCAGCTGTACATATAGACTTATATACAGAATATGCCCTTGTTATACCAGCATGATATCACTATACATACATCGTATAACTCTCTCTTCCTTCCTTGTAGTCACTGCTGTAGATGATGGTGGAGTGGAGGTAGATGAGGCAGAATCCATGTCACTGTCATCTGTGTTGTCTTCAATGGGCAGCGCTTTCCTTGCAGCCAAGAAGAGTGTGGCACCGCTTGCCAGCTTGGTAAGTCACATAGATGGAACCATACTATTGTTAGAAGTTGTTGTACCAACTGCATAACCCCCTCTACAAACAAAGAGAGCCCGGCCATTCAAATTTACACATGGCTGTCTAAAGGGCTTCTCTGGGAATACAAGAATAATAAATTGAAAATTATGTTGTTATAAATAAATTCCTAAATACTTTTAATGACAAAATCACACTTTAGTACTTTTATAATATCTCCAGTTAATTAGATCAAATAGACAGGGAGGACAACAGTGTGAACGGCTTCTTCTTATCTCAGCACTATTGGTATCTCCAGTATTAGATCAGATAGACAGGGTAGACCACATTGTGAACAGCCTCTTCTTACATCAGCACCCCTGGTATCTCCAGTATTAGATCAGATAGACAGGGGGGACAGCAGTGTGAACAGCCTCTTACATCAGCACTCAAGGTTTGTGCAGTATAAGATCACACAGACACGGTGGACAGCAGTGTGAACAGCCTCTTCTTACCTTGACATCCTTGATATCTCCTGTATTAGATCAGATAGACAGGGTGGACAACAGTGTGAACAGCCTTTTCTTACATCAGCACCCCTGGTATCTCCAGTATTAGATCAGATAGACAGGGTGGACAGCAGTGTGAGCAGCCTCTTCTTACATCAGCACCCCTGGTATCTTCAGTATCAGAATATCTTACTACACATGAATGGAGGGGACAGAGTTTCTTACTGCAGAAGCTCATAGACACCTGTCCTATTAATATCGTAGGAAAGGCTTCTACCTGGAAATACCTCCCTAGACAAAATAAGTGTGATCGGCTAAATAAAGGTATTTGGGAATTTGTGCATAATGATATTTCCTTATTGTTTTTTCCTATTCCCGGAAAACCCTTTTATAGTCCCAGAGACTATCAAATCTTTATTGTGTCTCGATTAATTTGGTGCTATTTGTAGCTCCTTGGGAAGCACCGCTGCCTTTCATGAAACACGACATGGCTTCATCATTGATGTTTCTGAAGCACGGGTGTACCAGACGTTTCATGATAGAGCTTGATATTGAGCTGTTGAGCTTGAAAACATTCTTTGATCCTGTCCTCTAAAGTTTTAACATTGAAAGTAGCATTCACCTTTAAGGATAACATCTTGTGTGGTGGTGGCCAAAAAACGTCATTTGTGAGGGGAAACTCGCATGGTTTTCCGATTCAAGTGGGGACTTCTTATTCTCGAAGTGGTGTCTGGGAAGCACTGGCATTTGGAAACTTTTGAGCATTGGTCAGTATTGTTCTGTTTCCGTGCTCCTCAGTCAGTCACCGACATTGTTGTTCTCTGATTGGTGTATCCTAAGAACAGGCTATTAATATGTTGTTGGTCCGATTCTTGGTAGTGACTGTCTAAATCACTGGAATAGAAATACCGGGCGTAGCCGTAATTGGCTGGGTGGTGGAACCACTGTGCTGTGAACCTTGGAGAGCCTGGAGGGGCATAACTAGCGAAGAATCGGGAGTTCGCTTAGAGCAAAGGATGTTGTGGTTAGACTTGCCTACAGATGGATGCCAGGTGACGGACCTCGGACTCACGGCAGCTGACCACCAAAGGGCAGGAAGCTAGAACAGCAGGTGCAGACAGGTATGGCAGGTACTGGCAGACACGGCTGGTATACAGGAAGGCAGGTACTGGTAGACACGGCTGATATGCAGGAAGTCAGGTGCTGGCGGGCATGGCTGATGTACAAACAGGCAGTTGTTGGCAGACACTGCTGATATGCAGGTACGTGCTGGAGGACACACTGCTGATATGCAAGCAGGCATGTGCTGCCGGGCACGGCGGCTGGAATGCAGGCAGGTGCTGATGGGCACGGCTGGAATACAGGAAAGCACGGCAAGTACAGGACATGTAAATTGACTGGCAGGTACTGGGGTGGGGACTCATTGCTCAGGCACCTCCCAACAGGTGGAGGTGCCTTAAATAATAAATTTCTCCCAGCCACTTGCTGGGGATGCTTTAGGACGGCACGCGCGCTGTTACTTGAAGAGGGCTGGAGCACGCGCCCTAAGTACAGTGCCCGGAGATCTGCGAGCAGTGCGCAGACCCCGGGCAGAAAAGGAAGGAGGAGGAGGTTCGGTACAGGCTTCGCAACGGTGAGGGAGGAAGCGTACAGGGATGCTGATGCTACAACAGCCACTACGAGGAGTATTTCACTGCACCACTGATGTGCCGCCTAATTCAAGTGCTTAATGTCTGAAAAGTCGAAATTTGAAGTCCTTATCAAAGGACAGATCATTAGTTTTGTATTCCTGAAAATTCTTTTAAGATAAATTAAGTTAATATTTTTTTGGCATGAACCTAATTCAATCTAGCACTGATAAGTAAGGTCTAAGTAATTTTGTTTGTATAAAAGCATTAAAGGGAACCTGTCACCTCATTTTT
>VIAB01028192.1:14583-24993 GCA_009801035.1 Oophaga pumilio
CGGAAATTTCCATGGCAAATCCGCAACGTGTGCACATAGCCTTAAGCTTTTGGCTGAATTCAGACATCCGTGTATCACGGTCCCCGATGCACATATACTGTCACATATGTACTGTCAAGTTCAGGTCAGTCCTTACATCACGATCCAAGTGCAAACCGTGATGCTCAGAGATGTAAAATTGTAAAGTTTGGCCATGTGCACAGAACGTCTTTTACAGGCGGATTCTGTCCCTAATCCACCTGAAAAAGTGCTCCACAAAATAAACATAATGCACAGCAAGGTCAAAGCGACGCTGCTGTGCTCATGTTCCGTCTTAGGTCATTTCTATTAACAGCTTCAGGGTTTAAAAACCCTGAAGTGGTTAGGGGACATGACATGCTCATTCTTTGGGTGGCTTCCACTAAGAGCTACTGCAAGAGCGACGGCAAAACTGCCAGTGTTTTCCTGAAGAGGCATTGCATTGGGAAACTAAGTGGCATCTAAAAGATGTTGCGTGCACCCTTAGTGAGTTTTTGAAGGGACATCGTGCCGAGAGTAGTAGTCCTCATGCAATAGTCTGCATACATCGGCTGAAGTGCCAAACACAGGTGACATTTTATATCTTCACATTACCAGTGCTCAGGAATAACCCTGTGGAGGTTCGCAAAAACTTCAGTATAAGGTTGGAGTTTCTTTCTTCCTGCTTGTAGATATAGAGCAACATCCAAGTCAGTTTCTTACTAGTCATTTTTCATGTACATTCATTAGATCAAACATAAGTACCATTTGCACTATATTCTGGTGGAGGATGCTGGGTTCAAGGGTTTTGGGTTTAATTTTTTTTTTTTTTAGTAGTAGTTTGAGGATATTGTGAAATGTTACGTTTTCCTCTTTCTAGGGGACTTAATATGCAAATTGCTAATATATAAGATTTTTGCACTACTTAGTCTAAGGTAATCACCAGCAGCCATGTTTTCAAGAATAATTGTTCCCTTTTCTGCTGGTGCGTCGTATCATTTCCCTGTGTATAACGCATGACATCCCACAGCCAGCATAACCGAGGATGCATGGGATCGATGCTGTGAATTTGCCTTGCAAAATGTAATCAATCGTGCAACTTGGAGCCATATTGTTATTTTCTCAGGGCATGTCCTATGGATGGATGCAGATGTGGGTTGTTCTTCCAGTTCTAATAGGAACTCTTACAAACCTTGTGAAAGTTTATTCAGGAAAAGTTGTGATATAGGAACAAGGTATCTAACTGCTTGAATGTATGTTAGGATAGGCCACACTATTTAGGGTCTGCTCACGCAGCAGCCATCACTCACCCACCTACTCATTACCTGGATTATTGGATGAGGGCTATGGTGAAAGCCACATGGGCACAAGTTGTACACAAACTAAATGTGTGACTTTTGGGTCTAAAATATTTACCCCTCAGTTCTCAAAGCAACTTGGCATAGATGGCTTTGACAGTCTCAACATTTTTTGCGCAACACTGAGATGTGCAAAATTTGTGATGATTTGGCGTTTCCGCAAGCTCTGCCAAAACGAACAGAGCTGGGGTGTCACACCACAAGATTAGCTGGGGGTGGACACCCACACAGATCAGCAGATGTCTGCAATGTACAGGGTGGAGCACCACAGCCATTCAGGGAAATTCGAGAGAATGTGCAGTACTCGGTAATGGCCGCTAAAAGTAGAAGGCTGCCGTGTTCCCTCCACATATCGCAGAGGGGTTATTTTATATTATGCAAGGAACCTGTCCACAGTTTACACCATGCAAAACTACTGACAGGAATAGATCAACCTGTGTAGGTTTTTAGCCAGTTTCACACGTTCACATGTCACTTCCTAAGTAGAAACCAGCCATGGGTCTCCTGACCAGAACTCAACAACCCTGTGGACACATACAAAGCTGTTGATTTCGGGTCAGATGACCTGCGACCAGTCCGTAGAAGGTCCGTGATACACGGATGTGTGAACTGGTTTTGTTTGCAGCATGACTCTTGCAATGAAGTTTCATTCTGGCACTGGAGGCTATCACTAATATATTCTCCCATCTGTAAGAGCACTGTACTGCGTAAAGGGGTTGGCCATTATTTTATTGATGGCCTACCCTTAGGATAGGTCACCAATATCAGTTGGGGTTCAGTGCCCGACACCCCTGCCGATAAGCGGTCATGGAAATAGGGGGTGGATCTGCAGTACCCAACGACTGCCACTATAGAAACGACAGAGCCGCTGTGTTCCCGCAGCATCCAAAAACTTCCCGACAGCGCCAGTAACAGCTGATCAACAGGGGTGCTTGGTGTCACATCCCCACCTATCATATATTGATGGTTATCCATCAATAATTAAAAAAAAAAGTATTGGCCAACCCCTTTTAATTAATAACTGCATTTAAAAGTCTGACCCCACTGTATGGCCGTTGCAGTCTATGGCAGATAGGCATGTGGTAAAATGGCTGCAGTCGTTTCTCATGATCTGTTAGTGATGTGCAGCTTACAGCGCTGCGTGAGCGGGGTCTGAATGTTTCCTTGCTTAATATTTCTTTGTTGTTGAATGGTTCAGAAATAACAATAAAAAGCTTTTCTTTTTTAAATTTGTTCTGTTCTTTATTAAAAACAGATGACAGATTCAGTTCCAGTAATATTACAAAAACAAATCCAGATTGCTAGTAATTGAAAAGACATCTCACAATCCAACTTGCTGCTTTGTGATCATCAATTACACACCCGAAATACAGAATGAGGGCTTTTACATGCATGTCAGGGTAACAGGATCGGCAATTCATGGCGTCCTGTGACAGGAGCTTTTCCCTTTGGATACAGCCCCCTGGCAGGTTACAGTAAGATGGAGACAATAACAGCTCAGTTCTCGGTGTTTGCCCTCGGGTGCCCTGACTACACAAGGGAGGCTGGAAACCGGAGCAGCAGCTGTACATCGCACACAATGGGGCTGACAATAGCTCGTATGGCGTGTTCATTTCCATAATTTCTTTATAGACATGTTCTTCTCGCTGTCTTTCTGCATCACCTGAAAATAGCAGCAATATGTTAATACCCATTTCACTTTATGTACATGAATTAATACTTGGGTAAAGTCTGTATTGTTCCTATATTAGTAGTATAAATGTTGCACAAAGCATCTCCTGTCTGGATAACTCCACACAGAACTAAACAGGCTACGGGTATATGCACGCAATCCAGAGATGCTGCGTTTTTTGACACGGGCGGGCGTCGGGAAATGTAGCGGATGGGAGACCAGACTACCCTAACGTATCTCAGAAGCCCGAGTCCTAATAGTGGCCCCAGTCCGCGGTAGGCCAGTAGTGGCCCCCTGCGCAGCAGTACCTGGTCTTCCCGGATTCAGATTGTATGGGAATACAGCCCAAAGCATGTGGTAAACTCCATCTAAGGCTAAATACCGGTACGAGACCGATAGTGGACAAGTACATTGATGGAAAGTTGAACAGAACTTACCAGACCGCAGCATGTCAATTTCACCCATACAATGTATTGGACGCGGTGAATCCACACAGTTCAGTGAACACATGCGGATTCACCTCCGTTCCATAGACAGCAGCGCTTTAGAAGCAGTGAACATGTGCTACGTCCAAAGCGCTGCTACTTCCGGATTATGTGCACCCAGCCGTAAGGGCAGGCAAGCTAGCATATTTGCTGTCACAGTGTGATTCCACAAAACATCAGTTCGCTCTGGGATTAATGTACTGTTAGTGTCCGAGAAAAAAAAAAATCGCTACATGCCCAAGCTTGATCCGATAGTCGGATCGCACTTGGCAATGCAAGTTGAATCAGTACGTGAGAAACATCGGATAGTAGTCGGATGACATCTGAGTGCAGTTTAATTTCGGCACACTCACAGAATAAAGAAGATGCAGATTCCCATCGGAGTGTCATCGGCATAATCGGCCAGATTCTCTCCGATGAAATAATCTACGGCCATCAGCACCTGCACCAACACGGCTGTAATAGCCAGACTGTGATTCACGCTGCCCACTCTTTAGTCAGCATAAGTCTCCCCTCCCTCATTTCTCTGACTGACAGGTCTCTACCTATATACACACGCAATGACCAGGGAGGAGAGATTCATGCTAACCAAACCAAGAGCAGCAAGAATCGGACACCTGCTGCATATTTTTTATTCTGAAAAGATGCATTTCAGGGAAAACAGTAAAAGGTTGTCCGGGGACTATGCACAAATGCAACGATTGAGACCCCACGATGATGTCACGGGTCTCCGATCCAAGGGCAGAGGGGCTTTTTTCCCCTCTTCCTGCTACCAAAATGTTGCGATCAAGTTCGACTTCAGCATTTAGGAGGTTAAAGTGTTGAGAGCGGTGCAGGGCTGCTCCTGGCTCTGGGTGTCATGTCAGAATCAGCTGACATCTGGCGGCAATTGCACGCACACAGCGTTTGTGCACGAAAATAAACTGGAAATATCCATATGTCCCAGGCGACCTGGAAATATGGCTACGTCTAAGGACGGAAAGGAGTTAACACCGAGAACTATGTGAGGGTCTGCTGTGCAAACGTTGACTCCATAGAAATTCCACAATGCAGTTGGGTAAGTGGAAGGGAATGGCATGGTAGGCCGTGCGGGCCATGGTAGCACATTTAGGCCACACAGGCTGCTGCTCACAATAGTACTAGCAACATGTAGCCTGGTGTTGCTGTGATGAAAAGAGACACTTTGTGGCCATACCACTGGTTCCACAACCATATCAATGGTTGTTAGTGTAGCTGCAATGAAGATTAGAGGGGTCCACCTTCTGTACATTATGCCAACCCAGACCATAATCCCAGGAGTAAGACCGGTGTGAAGTTTCCTCGAAGACCTCTACATGACCTCACGCCACCGCTCTTAAAGGCGATCATGGTGCACGGCATGATGGAAATGGAGGTCTATTTTCTGCACTTCTCACTTTTTTCCAGGATGCGATGATGGCCAGGGATTGGTCTGGAGACCACATGCACAATGCCATGAAGATACCTCCATGGGCAACGCAACACTGATCCTACCCTCGGGATTATGGTGGGATGGCATGATGTATGGTAGCTGGACTAACCAGTCGGCACTACAATGATTTGGACGTGAAATCAGAGGTATGACCATTTCTTCAAAGTGGCTCAAGAGTCATTTTTTCAACACACCAGGCTGCATGTTGTTCATGCTACTGTGAGCAGCCTGTGTGATCTAAACACAACGCCATAGCCTGCAGTGTCTCTGGACTTGTCTCCCAACGACATATCTGAGACATCATTGGTTGGCAATTGCAAAGGGAGCTGCCAGCAGCGGATCTTGATTTCTGTGCCCAAATGCATTCAGTGTGCCAAAACATTCCTTAAACAATATTAGCAATCATTTGTAGCAGGAGTCCTAATATATAAAAAGGTAGGGAGACCAAGGGTTCTAAGCTTACGTCAGCAACATTCATGGGTGGCTTTAGGGGCAGGGAGAAAGGAGCTACATCCCTAATCAGTCACTCAGAAACAACCAGTATTCACATAGTGTATTGCAAAGTGGAAAAGCTTCATCTGACAACCCTATCTAGTATTAATATAAGGTGCCATTCTTAAAATATTGTGGAGTTAGAAATTCCAGCAAACCAAGTTAACTTGAAGCTTTATAGCAGCCACCAAAAGTTCAAGATGAAGGTCTTTTTGTATTTAGATAAGTCAGAAGTTCATAGAGCAGCTCTAATATAACCAGTTCCTCAGTGACTGCGGCTAGATTTAATAGGAGCCTTTCATCTTTACATGAGAAAGCCATTATTACAACTGCATTATCTAAGCAGACACAGGGACAGGGGAAGCCATCATCTTACCTTTGCTACAGCCATTTCAAAGTCTTCTTGTGTGACATGCACCCGTCTCTCACGCAGAGCGTACATTCCTGCCTCCGTACACACACCCTGTGATCAGAAGGAAGCAGGCGAGAAACACATTACTCTGACAACAGGTGAGCAAGCGTGTAATTATAATGTTCTTACAGGCGTATTACATGTAAGAAGGAATAGTGCTAAGGAACATTCGAAAAGTAAAATGGATTTTAACAGCTTCCGGACCGCTCACAGACGTTGAGCGCCCATGCAGTCCACGTTCTACTCTCCAGTGGCATTCTAAAGAGCAATTGTTAAAGTGGAGATCCAGCTGTCAGACACAGCCGGGCTCCCCATAGATAAGGCACCTACGGTTTATAACAGTCTCTGCCTTCTCAATAGCTGGATACACAGCATTGAACTACAGCCATGTATAAATTAACAGGAAGTGCGAACTGCGATTCCTCCCCCTGACCCAGCAGGCAAGTAATGACTGTAAATAATGATGGAGAATGAGCTGCTGGGTCCTAGAAATCTCACTCAGCCCTGTTACGTAGCCAAGAGGCTCCATTTCAACTGTGACTGGGCAAATATACAAGTCCCATATTTTTAAAAATATATGTGGGGGAAAACCACTGTTAGGGCGCACGGCAAGGCTCAGATGGGAAGGGGCGCAATTTGACTATTTGAATGCAAAATTTGCTGGAATTGAGAGAAGACACTGTCACATTTGGAGAGCTTCTGATGTGCTTAAACAGTGGAAACCCTCCACAAGTGACCCCATTTTGGAAACTACACCCCTCAAGGATTTTATCCAGGGGTATAGTGAGCATTTTGAGCCCACAAGTACAACACAGAAATTGATAACATTAGGTCGTCATATTGAATACGTCGTCATTAGTGTTGAGTGCAAGTGATCGCTACTCCAGTTTGCCACAGGTACTTAAGTGACATGCTAAAGACCCTAACATGCTTCATGGCTGTTGGACACCCCAAAAAAACAAACAAACAACATTCGGGGATCTGCATACTCTGCGCATACCCAAGCTGTGAGCATAGGACCCACACCAACCTCCAGAATGAGGGTCTACCAAACCCTTTCTGTGACTAATGCCTCTGCTGCAGTGACAGAAGAGATGGCTTAAACCACTGACTACTGATAAACCCCTTAAATAATGTGTTAAATGGATGCCACGCCATCTATAACTGTATTAGCATGCCGATATAGCCAAGCTTCACTGCAGAGCAGGGAGAAAAGATCTCGCTGCATCTCTGTTCTGTAGACTGCAGGTCGCTTCAAGCCTGCAGTCTACAGAACAGCAGGTAATGCGCCAGCGTAAGCACAGAACTTCAGAATCCCGACGCGGTGACGTCATCGCGCTGTGCCAGGACACTGATGTCATGTGAGTGCGATGACAGCACGTTGGTCCACCGAGGCCTTGTCAGGATTCTGTATTACGCGAGTATAGGATGCAATGTATTATTTAAAATGAGTGGCGGGACTCTCATACAATGCTGGGGCTCCCTGAAAGATTGTGGAGGGCCATTATACAGCATGGGAGCCAATTTGAGAGGCTATTATAGAGTGGGGGAGCTACCGTGAGGGCATAAAAGGAGACATTTTACTATGTAAAGGGCACAGTGGTGGGCATTACTATGTGGGGCAGTAAGAGGAGTTGTACCAAACAGCAGGTGCAGTAATAGGGACACATATGGCAGCAGTGGCTCAGTATTGGGGTATCAGCAGGATGAAGAGTATGTACATGTTGGGGACAGTGCTGAAAATATGAGAAGTCAAATGTGTCTTTGTTGTAATCTCTGCAGAAGAGTCCTGGCTGGAGAAGTGGTCTTGTCAGTCTGAGCAAGATAGAAAAGACGGGAGAAGTGAACGACTCCACCAGAAAGAACGTCAGCTGTAATACAGTATAACTGTACTGTAATCTTATGTTCTCCAGGACTGGCATCTACCACTATATGGGCACCGTATGGCGGTAATATCAGTATTTGTCTTTGTGGAGATTTTTTTTTTAGTTACAGCAGGGTCATCTGCTGAGGTTCCCCTATACCCACGATTAGGGTGTGGCAACTTAACTGTAATCTGGGCTACCTGGTTAGGAGCCCACTCAGATGTTTCAACCTCCCCGAGCCCCTAGCTACACCTCTATGTGTACTTACATTTGCAGAAATGCCATTACTCCCAGAGATCATTTGGCTGCCTCCATAATGTGTTGGTATACTCACTATACCAAAGCATTATTGCCTGTCAATTTAATACTGACAGGAAATATATGAGTGAACCTTTTGCACATCCTAACAGGAACGTAAACTTGGCAGGCTTGTGAACTTTTTATGCCTCAACTACCAAAAATTGATCGGCATCCTGTGATCAATCTGTGGGGGAGTGTTAGGGTGACGGAGGAAGCGCCTTGCGTCTGTCTAATCAAAGATTCATCTCCTGATAAAGAAGTGCTCTTGGGTCTTCCCTTCCCTCAGCCACCTAGGACAGCGATCCAGGATCCGCAGCACCACCTGGTGCCGACATATATTTCCAGTAGTCACTGTGTATATATACAGTGACCTACTGTTGTAATGCCGTTGCTGTGACATCCACATACATGCAGGGTAAGGAGGATAAATTAGGTAGTATTACAGGCAACGGTTTCACACAAAAGCAGCCAAAATGTCAGTAAGAATTGTGCTCTGCTAGCCATTACAGGTCACAATGTCTTCCTGAAAACTCGCCTATGTACAGTTGCTTGGAAGCAAAATAAAAAAACATCTCTGAAAATAACTCGCATCCATTGCCATTACAAATACTCACAAAATAAGGTCATGGAGTAAATTTGGGAATGGGTGTTGAACACATATGTCCAGGGGGTATACTGGGATTTCACAATAGTTTCCACATCTGTTTCCCAGCGATCTGCATTCTGGGACTGTGGGCGGCGATGAGCGCTATAGAGCAGTCTCACAAATATACATCTGCTCCCTATTAATCTGTCATCTGCAAGGATCTGGGTGCCGGGCCAATAGCACAGATACGTCCCTGTGCTTCAGTTGTGTGACTGAACTGTCACCCTCCAAATGTGTCCTTCAGTTCCTACCTTCACCTCAGCTCCGGACGCTCCGGGCATAAGCTCAGCAATTTTACGCAGGTTGATACCACGTGTCAGATTCATCTTTCGGGAATGGATCTTGAGAATGTCCAAACGAGCCTACGTAGAAGAAAAGCGTTTTATTTTACACCTGGCCAAATCTAACGTAAAAGGAACCACCATGACAGGCTGTAAATTCTGCAGGAACATGTGAGGCCACGGTCACTTTATGTATGGGGTCTACACATTTTGGCAGAACCTGTGAAAATCACGTACATGAGCAGGAAAATCTGCATTAGGCAAATAGTTTACTCTTTTATAGTGCCAATGCGGAATGTATACAGACAAATAATAATGGGCTAGTGAAGGCAGAGGTGTACTGAGCAGACTGAACCGAAAAAGAATCCATACACCCAACAGTGCAGATAATTACCTCTTCATTAGGTGGGGGGAACTCAATCTTCCTGTCAATGCGACCTGGGCGCAGCAAAGCAGAATCCAATATATCAATTCTGTTGGTTGCCATAATGACCTAGGTAGAAAGCAGAGTGGAAAAATCCATTAGTCTAATACTAAAAAAATACGCTCAATGCTACTTGTCCTTCACCTGCTAAAGACCAAGAACTAATGGATAAAAGAACAGCGCTGAGCAAACCGACATCCATCCCAGAGTAGAATTAGCGGATATTTACTACTGATTAACTCAGTTTGCTAAAAGAACAGTTTCATTAAATTTTTGGGATTTACCCCCACAAGGTTTTTGCATCTAACACTTTTCCAGTTGACACGTGATGAGCTCTCTAACGCAGTCTTAAAGGGAACCCGTCACCAGGTTAGGCCAATACGGGTTACCGCCACCACCTTTCAGGGCTTATATACAGCATTCTACATTGTTGTATATAAGCCCCCAATCCGACCTAGAAGATCTGAAATATAACAATAACTCACCTGCGGGGCGGTCGGGTTCGATGGGTGTCGCTCTTCTCTGTCCGGCGCCTCCCATCTTCTTATGATCGCCGTCCTCCTTCTTGGTTCGTGTGGATGACGCGCCTCCGCATCATCCACACAGTCTGCTCGGCATCGTGCTCCTGCACAGGCGTACTTCTCTATCTTATTGAGGGCAGATCAAAGTACTGCAGTGAGCAGGCGATGGGCTTCTCTGACCTTTCCTGGCACCTGCGCACTTGCAGTACTTGGATCTGCCCTCAATAAGGCAGGGAAGTACGCCTGTGCAGGAGCGCGATGCTGAACAGACTGTGTGGATGATGCAGGAACGCGTCATCCACACGAACCAAGAAGGACGGTAATCATAAGAAGATGGGAGGCACCGGACCAAGAAAAGCTACACCCCTCGCCAATCAAACACAGTGATACTGTTGTTTTTAAACCAGGTATTGTTACTTTTGCAGTGTGCACAGGTGCCAAGTCCTGCTGGAGAATGGAGGTGGAGGGAAGCATGAAGTGCTCTAAAATTTCTTGGTAGACGGCTGC
>VIAB01028192.1:25668-36332 GCA_009801035.1 Oophaga pumilio
AAATCACATTGACATTTTTAATAAAGAATAAATATATACACATAGAAGACATATATATACCACTGACGTTAGTGAGGCTGCACGGAGTTCACGGATGACCTGAAGTGAACTCAATAGCGTGGGAAAAAGTTCAGAAACTTTCCCACGCTAATCAGTTCATCTCCGGTCAGCCGGGGCGCCTGCGCAGATTGATTTCATTCATTCTGCAGTGGTTTACAGCCGGGCCGGTAGCATTAGCATCGGTCCCGATTGTAAACTAGTTAACCCCTTGTGATGGATTGCAGTGGGGGACCTGACTGAATGGCGGAGAGGTGTGGATAGTTTTTTTATTTTATTATTTTTTACAGGAGAACAAGGGATTCAGTTGGATAGGCAGAATAATAAATTTTGTCAAAAACTTTGTGTAATTATTTCATTAAAAGAATTTTTAATTAATGTGTGTCTTTTTTAACCCTTTATTACTATAGGACTAATAATGGATAGTTGTTTGACACCTTTCCATTATTAACCAGGATTAATGTCACCTTTCAATAGCAAGATGACATTAACCCCCTATTAACCTATGAGCCACCGCTAAAGGCAATGGGAATAGAGAAGCTAAGTGCCAGAAAAGGCGCATTCAATAATAGATCTGCCTTTTCTGGGGTGGCTTGAGCCAGATGTTTGTAGCCAAGGGGGCCCAAAAACAATGGTCCCTCTCTAGGCTATGAATATCTGTCCTCAGTCACTGGCTTTCCCTCTCTAGCGGAGAAAATAGCGCGGGAGACCACGCAATTTTTTTTCTGCGATTATAGCCTTAAATTTAACCCTTAGAGTTCCAAATTTTTCCTAACACAAACTACTAAACTGATTAAACACTGACATATATAAATCATTTTGATATGACATGGTTTACTATATGTAAACTATGTGGCATATCATGGCGGGTTCGGTAATGATTTTACTGAAGCCGGCAATTGATTTAGCGCCTATTATGCCATGTAGAACTCTATGAACTAATATATATTATTTATTTTTTTCTAGGTGTATATATGTATTCTTTTGCTTGTGTTTTAACCTGTCAGGAGCCTGCTCAGTTAAAAAAAAAACTGATCCGTTGCCGGAATCCGTCATTTGACGGATGACGACGGATGCTGCGCCCATAGGCTTCCATTATAGCAAACGACCAAAGTTGTAGTTATATTTTGATGATAAGCTGCAATAGTCCGTATTAACACATGGATAACTTTGGTGTATAATTACAATCATGTGTCTTGGTCATAACGTGCATATTTACATTATAGCAAACGACAGACAGTGACGGATCCGTCGCTGTCTGAATTTTCGACAGACAAAAAACGCTGCTTTGTGCGTAGTGTCCGGCCGACGGACCAAAAATTTTCGATGGATCAGTCGAACGACGGATGAAACGAGAGGCCATCCGTCGCAATCCGTCACTAATACAAGTCTATGAGAAAAAAAACGGATCCTGCGTCATCAGTCGCAGGATCCATTTTTTTTTTTAAAACGACGGACCGTGACTGATGGCAAAAAACTGATATGTGAAAGGGGCCTAACAGAAATAAAACACTTGAAATAGATCACTTTGTAACGACTATATGAGTTTCACTTTTTGCATTGAAGAACTGAAATAAATTATCTTTTTGATGATATTCTAATTTTGGAAGATGCACCTGTATGGCCTGAAATGTTGGAAATTATTTCTGCTATACACGGGTCTGCTTAATAAAGTGAAAAAAAAAACTCCCTATTGATTCTGTGCAAAAGTTTTATCTCTTCTATTAGAACATACAATTTTTCCTTCTGAGCACGATAATACAAAGAAGTGCGAGTTCCTTTATAATCTTCAAAGTCACGGACCATAATCACCCACAAGACTATGGGTCTGTGAAGGGCACATACAGCACACGAATTCTATGTATGCCATCGGATTGCTGTCACTATAATAGGCAGGAGAAACTTTCCAAATGTGCGGTTCTGGTTTTTTAACACATGAGAATATTACAGATGGTAAAAACAGACTCTCTGACCAAACACTGATGAAAATCCGATGCAAAACACAGATGAAATATCGGTCCATTTTGTTTTTATACTGACTTCTGAACGAGGCTGCACTCTCAACAGGTGGAGGTCTTATCATTGACTGCCTCAGGCGAGCCTCCATATAGGGCAAAAATGTAATGACAAGACGTGGATGTACTTTAGAATGTGACTCTTAATTTTGATGGAAACTTTACAGGACCATAATGTCACTGCATTTTTTGCCTGTAGCAAGCACTTTCAATTCCGTTGAACAAAAGTAACACAGATAGATAATAAAATATAGAGAAATCTAAGAATGTCTCAAGGAAACCCTAAATATAAAGATGACTGTGAAAAGTGGGCAAATTACTGGAATAAAAATTTGTATTAAAATATGAAAGCTAAGAGGCCAGCCGTGTTTATTAATGCACTAAGTATAATATTACCTTAATATTCTTTGTAGCCTCAAAGCCATCCAGCTGGTTCAGCAGCTCGAGCATGGTACGCTGCACTTCACTGTCCCCACCAGATCCACCTTCCAACCGTGAAGATCCAATGGAATCAATCTCATCCATGAATATGATAGAAGGAGCATGCTCTCGAGCCATGACAAAAAGCTCTCGCACCATACGAGCTCCTAATAATGTACCAGAGGGTAAGAATTAATACATCTAGTGGTGTAGTAATGTACTTTATAGCACAGAATCATTCCAATTAGTGCCAGGACACATTTAGCGGTCTTGCATATCTTTAATGGGGTCCATATTCAGTGCAAAAGCTGTAAACTTACAGCCAACGACAATTAGCTTCTTTAAGGTGTTATGAGAAATGGATTTATCCAAAACAATTAGAACCCAGAATTAGATTGGATCTTAATGTATAGCTTCTGTTGTTTTATCTGATTGCATCCTTACAGAGAGTCTATAATCGCTTTTGTTTCAGCGGAAAGTAATGCCCAAAATATAATTCCAGGAAACAGTTATACTCACCCTCCCCAATAAACTTCTGAACAAGTTCGGATCCAGACACACGGATAAATGTGCAGTCTGTATGATGTGCAACTGCACGGGCCAGTAATGTCTTCCCTGTACCTGGGGGTCCATAAAGAAGCACGCCCTGCGAGAAAAGATAAAAAAATAATTAAAATTTAATAGTAAGCAAGAGCATAACACATACTTTATAATATACTATAACCACACAAACTCCGTGAGACACCTTAAAATGAACCCTTTAAAATAAATTGCCGCAGAGTTCTGTTTACTGCCGAATCACTAAGTAGATCCATTACATCTACTGAATTAGCAAGTAAGAAAAATAGGTGATCTTTCCAGAGAGGAAGTCCTGTAACTTTGTAGCTCTCCACTTCGGTTCCCTGACAATTGTCCTAAGCGTCACACCCCTCCTCTTCCTCTTTTGGTGTCAAGAAAAGAAAACAAGGACACAGTACTAGCTGAATCTCAAACCTTAGGTTGTGCAATCCCAAGCGCCTCGAACAGCTCAGGATGTTTGACTGGCAGCTCAATGACTTCCTTTATCTCCTTGATCTGCTTGTCCAAACCTCCAATCATCTCATATGTGGAATCTGGGACCTTCTCCACCATCATCAGAGACACCAGTGGGTCCACCTTATTGGGCAGGATTTTGTGCAGGGTGTAACTGTCATTTCTTAAAGCCACTCTACAGTTTGGCGTCACCTAGTGAAAAGTTTTGGGGGGGGGAATAAATATCTTACAGCATACATGTCACAATACCACAATATCTAGTTTTCCAGTGAAAATACTCACATCATTTATATCAATGTTTTTGTCAATGTCCACAACAAACTTCCCCTCGGGATGGACCTGTAAGGTGACAAGTAAGTTACATGACGTCTTTCTACAGGTCATCAGTAATGTGTGGTGTATACACTCACCTTCACCAACACCTTCTTCTTGTCCATGGCTCGCACCACTTCTCCAACGTAGGATCCCTGCTCCTGAAGTAACTGCAGCTCCTCACGCAGCAGACGCACTGGAGAAAGCAGGAACCAGGACTTAAATTCAGAGATTATACATACACAAAAATGCCAAATATATTGTAAATGTTAAGCTGCAGAGTATGCATTTATCATATACACTATGTGGACAAAAGTATTGGGACATTATTTTATAAGCTGCCATTCTAAATCCATAAACATTACTATGGAGTTGTCCCCCCCCCCTTTGCAGCGATAACCATTTCCACTCTTCTGGGAAGACTTTCTACAAGATATGAGTCAGTCTGTCAGAATTTTTGCCCACTCATTCACATGAGGGTCAGGCTCACAATAACAGTATTAGCTCATCCCAGAAGTGTAGGATGGGGCTGAGATCCAATCTCTGTAAAGCCAGTCATGTTACTACACCACAAACTCCCCCAACCATGTCTTTATGGACCTTGCTTTGTGCACAATCATGGGAACAGATAAGGGCCATCCACAAACTGTTCCCACAAAGTTGGAATCTATAATTGACCAAAAGTTCTTAGTATACTGAAGCATTAAAATTTTCCATGACTGGAACTACGGCGCTAAGGCCAAATCCTGACATGTAACCCCATAGTATTATCCCTTCTCCCCAAACTTTACAATTGGCAAGTAACATTCTCATGGCATTAACCAAACCCAGACTTCTCTATCTGGCATCTGATGGATAAGTGGGAGCCATCACTCCACAGAACACATTTCCACTGCTGCAGAGTTATGTGGTGTTGGATATACACTACTTCATCCGACACTTTGTGCATGGTGATGCGAGGCTGCATGTAGATGATCGGTCATAGAACACATGCCGTGAAGCTCCCAGTGCACAGTATTTGCAATGTTAATACCAGAGGAGGTTTGGACTCTGCAAAGCATTGCTGACATTTATGCCCTCATCAGCACTCACTTACTCCAGTTTGTAACAATCTAATCTATCGTAACACGTTATTAAGGGCACACTGTATGGCAAGGGGCTGGATGTCATACACCTGTCTAACAATGGAGCTGAAGAAAAAAACCTACATGCAATGATTAAGATGTGTGTCCCAATGCTTTTGTTCAGCATGTGATTAATATCTACTACACAACTCAACTTATGATTCAAATAAAGTAATGATGTTTAGAGATGAGCGAATTTGTTCGGATTCGGTTGCGAATACGATCAGCAGCGAATATTGTTTTTGCAATATTCGTCAAACACAGCCGAACGTCATTAGAAATCAATGGGAGTAGAAATCACCGAATATGTTCGAAACCGATCATACATTTGGCACGAATAGGGAACCAATATGGCAAGAATATGTCAAATTCAGATTCAGCGACCGATTCCAACAAATTTGCTCAACTCTAATGATGTTACAATTCTGCTCCAGTTATCAATGACTATGGCATTGGGGCTTGCTCAAGTTGAGCCCTTAGCAAGCTGTACTGCCCTTACAGTCACAAGTCTACAATCTATGCTCTTTGTGCCAACCTCTAAGGAATTTTTTTGATGCTGGTCCTTACACATACTTATTCTCCAACTTACTTAATTTGAGGAATCCTCAAATTTTAAAAGGTTATCCAGGGCTTCTCAGTGCCACATCTGATAGTAAGAGGTGCTACTAAGTCGCGTCCATTGGTTGCTAGCCAGTTGAGTACAGTCAGCAGGCATTCTGTACCTATCCTACCCATTAAAGTGAACCTGTCCGGGGATACCTGCTGCTCAATCCAAAGGCAGCATGTATCAGGCACTGGCTGTGTGATCTCAGTCATGTAGGTTGCACTCAAACGCTGGGGCGTTTGAAAAAAAAAAAAAAAAACCCAAAAACCTATTTTAAAAGCTGCGAGGGACCAAGTAGCACTGGAGACTACTCAGACAGGCGAATTCCTGAAAGCTTCTCCTTGCCCGCTGCCTTGGATTGACAGGTCTCTGCCTATACAAGTGAAATAGAAAACTTGGCACTCAACTTTATAGTATTAGTAAATCCAATTTTATTGCAGTCACATCCGCCGTCAGTGTTGGAGAGGACGGCGCTACCAACATATATTAAATAAACGCATTAAGAATCCTTGTGGATCATCACAATCCTTTTTTCTTGGACCTTCAGGTTCTATATAAACTTGTTTGCCGTATAAACAGATCCACCTTTATGACTCTCTCCTCTAAGGCATATAGCCTATACATCCCACATTAAGATAAAAGTATCTACCTATAAGCAGTCGGATTGATGAAGGTCCATGTTGGACCGAAACGTCTCCACCCTGTACCCACGTGTACTGTGACTGTAATAAAATTGGATATACTAATACTATAAAGTTGAGTGCCAAGTTTTCTATTTCACTATATTGGGCTAATTACCTACTTGTGCACCACCACAGTTGTGCTACGATATATTTTCTCTGCCTATACAAGAACTTGGACCAAGTCGGACGATAAACACAATATCGGGCTGCGCTGCTGTAATGAAGAATCCTTAGGACCAAGAGGAGTTGAACAATTTTTATTTCCACCACAACGCATTTCAACGTTGGACAAGAGTTTTTCAAAGTGAAAAAAAAAGTGCATAGTAAGTGTTTAAGGGCAGGGGGAACAAAAAGGCTGGAGGTGTGACTGAAGCTGAAGAAAACGCCAGCAAGAAAATTTTAAATAGAGGGAAAAGTAGAAGGATGGTGAGGAGGAGAGGACATTGAAAAGTGGACTAATAGGATGGCAAAGGAGATAGAAAAAAATATATATCTCCTTTGTCCTCTCCTCCTCACTCTTTTTCAATTTTTTTTGTGGACATTTTCTTCAGTTTCAGTCACAACTCCAGTCTTTTAGAACCCCCTGCCCTTGAACACTTACTATGCAATTTTTTTTTTCACTTTAAAAATAAATTAGTCCAACACTGAGGAAATAAAAACCCTTAGACTCATCTTGGTCCTAAGGATTCTTCATTACAGGATCGCAAACAGATATCGTGTTATCATCCAAATTGGTCAACTATCCTGGATGAGATCATCTTCAGCCATGAGGCAGTAGAAGCGGATATCTTCAGGTGTTCATAGGAGTTGTGCCTGTAGATAACCTCCTCAGGTGAGCACTTTCCCTTTACTTTCCTTAGCACCAAAAAGGATATCACCCAATGATCTTGTCTGCTTTTGTTCCTAGTTTTTTTTATACAAGCACGTAGGCAGAGATCTGTCAATCCAGAGCAGTGGGCAGGAAGACGCTGCCAGAAATCAGATTATCCAACTGGTCTCCAGTCTTTTAAAGTAAAATGTACTTTAAAAGACTAATATAGCATAGATAATACAGCCAGGGCTGGATGCATACCGCCCAATCCACAGGCAGCACGAATCAGATGTCAGGTTCTCTTTAAAGAATATGTTTTACACTATACATGCCAGGCGGCTGGCAGACATCACATCAGCAGCGGCTTTCAGTCCCCGATGTGGACACAAGGGGCACTGAATATCCCTTAATTAGTGATGAGCCAATGTGCTCCTATAAGATGTTATCCAAGCAAGCTCGGGGGTTAACCAAGTGTCTTTGGGGTGCTCATAAAATAAGTTGCAGTCTAACAGCCGCAAGACATGCAGCCACAGGGACTAACATTTTTCGAGCACGCAGAAGACACTGGGTTGGCACCTGAGCATACTAACACCTTATCACTACCCTTAATGTAACAGTTGTCATGTTGTATACTGGTTACTGGAAGTATCTACCCAAGTCACTCATGGACCCACAATCAGGTGATACAACATTGGCACTGTCAGCTTTATCTGCAGGGTTAACTGCAGGGACAGAAATTGTAGCAGGACTTGACAATGACGAAAATGTACATCAGATTTTTGCTACAAAATTCTATCCAGTTAAAAATACAAAATAAGAAAGCAGACAAGCCCAACTGTAACCAGGCAGCTTATATCGGACCACAATCCAACCACCACGAATACTGTAGAAACAGAAGCCATGACACCAGTATGAACACAACCCCATTTTAACTTGTCTGCTTACCTTTTGCATTGAGCTCATTTCTCTGGGCTTGAAGACGTCTTAAGTTTTGGCTTTTTTCATTGACAACCAACTAGAGAGAAAATATTATATTATTTGCGATTGTTTCATATGAAGCGAAACAGTGAGTGATCGCAGAATAACTGAAGAAATAAGCTGCAGTGTACGGTACATTTACAATACTCTGAACACAAGGAACAAGTTGTTTACACTTGGGGTATATTCACATGCAGTAGAGGGGAAAAAAATAAAAAAGATCTGTCCCAGATATTTAAAGGAACTCTGCAACACAAGATGCACGAAGCAGGTTTATGAATGCAAGCTGCAAGGAAGTGGGAATCTCATTTTTTACCTGTAAATCCTCGATCTTTGACAAATAATACTGACGTAAGCCGGTGCCACCACGAGTTTCATCCATTTCCATCTACATGCCAGAAGAAATAGTTTTTATTTTTTCTACTACACTAAGAATACAGATAAAAAATAAAAAAAACTAATAGAGTCAGACACCTGGTTCTGCTAGGTTAGTGGTAGATCACTACGGTAAGCGATCGCACGATGCCTCATAGATGACCTCCCCAAGTCCTGAGAGTGACGCACCATAAAAGTACATATAGGTGCCGATTCACTAAAAAAACTTTTGAAACTTTGCAAAGCATTTGACCCCAGAATTCTAGATTCAAAGCTTCGATGAGTCAGGTCACTGAGTGTTACCTGAGAGCTGTCCTTACTAAAATGAATCCAACCTCTCGAGGCTCAGTGGCAACGCTGCGAGTGCAGCAGGTCCTCTACCAAACGTGTAACAAATATCACAATCCACAGGAAAATCACTGCATGCGGTAATAGAATGTGCAAAACATGACTTTACTTCACATCTTTTGTAAACTGGCAATAAAACAGAATAGTGTGTCCATGTAGTCACCCACACATACCAGTGGCATACCATGCCAAGTATAGAGCCTGCTGCAATCCCCCCCCCCAGCTAGTGAATTTAAAGGGTTATACCTTTAAAATAAGGGATAACTTACTGATCACTAGAACCCCTACTGACCCCGAGAAGCAGGCTCTGAAGTGCTGATGTGTACGTGCTCTACCTCTGCCATTTCTGTCAGTCCCATAGAGAATGAATGGAGCAAAGCTCTGTGCTCTGCTTTCTCTGGCAGTCCTATGAACGGTGTGGAGGTCGAGCACTCACACTTCAGCTCAATTCATTTCTCACGATCGCTTGAAGTCTCTGACATCCCTCATCTTATTTATAGGGGGAAACTCTTGAAACTTTAAAACGACAATTTGCTATTTTGAGGTCAATCACTAAGAATGACACTGGAAATGCAGGGTGCACAGGTACATCAGACAGTTTCCTTCTTACACGGTAAATTAAAGAGTAACAAACTGAAAAAAATACAGATCGTTATATATTATCAATAATTTATAACCTACAATACCATTAATAGTCAATATAGTGTCTGCTGTGACTACATTGACGGTAGAGCATTCCACAGTCTGACTGCTCTAACTGTAAAGAACCCTTTTCTATTTTCTTGCTGGAATTGCCTTTCCTCACAAGCCATAGTTCACCCCTATGTACCTAGCATAAGGAATTACTCTCCATAAAGGCCATATCACTCTGTGAATACATGAACGATCGCCTACAATGGAGCCACGACTCTGCTGGCTTCATCGGCACCAGATGGAAACCACTTAGAGGGATTGTCAGGATCCACAATGGGGTTTGTTGCCTTGATGAGTTAACACCTATGAGGTCACCGCTGCAGACAGTGACTGAATGGAGCCACGGCCTGGCGGACCATCTGAAAATCTATCTTGTAATGGGGATAAGCATTTCCCGCTTAGTGCTAGTCCCAGGGGTCGGACACCCACCGATTACCAATATATCACTTATGCTGTGCATAGGTGATAAACCGCTTTCACTGGACAGCCCCTTAGAGGTATCCACACACTGTAAACGGAGCTTTACATGCCCTTTAAAACTGCATGGCAGCTTTTTATGTAGCACTACAAGTCCCAGCAAAGCCCATCTGATATGTGGTGCTAGCAGAGTTGTAAGACATTCAGGCTGCTTGCTATCCGGTGTAAACAGGTTCTAACAACGATAAGAAAAAACGCGCATACAAACAAGCACAGGAACCGCCGCCCCCACTACCTGCCTAGCATTACATATACACACGCCCCTACAGCCGGTACCTGCTCGGTTCCGTCCCCCACCATCTTGAATTCACCCGGCGGAGCCATTCTCCTTCTCACCGTGACTAAGGAGCGGAAGCGGCGCAGACGCAGCTACGTATGAGCGGAACTTCCTGCCCTGACCATAGAGTCTTGTTGAACAGCGGCTACGTCGTGTACGTTTACCTCAAAGCTCTTGAGCGCCACCTGCTGCACGGGAAGGTAATGGCATAGAGTGGAACCCGGAAATGCGGCACTGTCATGGGAGCGAAGTCCAGAAGTGACCGTATTATGGTCACATGACCAGCTGTGTCACCCAGCCGCCCGCAGAGCTGCCTCACATGCCGCCACACCTGTATTAGCTGTATCATTTTCCACATGGGAAAGTGACCTATTTTAACTCCTTCCCGCCAAGGTCGAAATGTTTTTAATTCCCCTTCTTCTGAGAGCCATAACTTTTTTTTGCAGGACGAGGTGTAG
>VIAB01028196.1:13914-36325 GCA_009801035.1 Oophaga pumilio
GTTGTCTCTGTCCAAATATTTATGGACCTAACTGTACAGTATAAGCACTTACAGAGCTCCCTAAATACAGTATGAACCACTACATAGCTCACTACATACAGCATGAGTCCTTACATAGCTCCCTATATACAGTTTGAGCCCTCACATAGCCTCCTATACACAGTATGAGCCCTTACATATCCCTCTATATATATTATGTGCCCCCACATAGCCTCTCCATATACAGGATGACCCTTCACATAGACCCTATATACAGTATGAACACCCCTCCTATATACAGTAGGAGCTCCCACATAGCCTCCTATGTACAGTATGAGCCCACACATAGCCTCCTATACACAGTATGAGCCCCCACATAGCTATACATATACAGTATGAGCCCCAGTTAGCTCCCTATATACAGTATGAGCCCCAAATAGTTCCCTATATACAGAGCCTTGGGCCCGGATGTTAGCCCCGATTGCCCTAATTATAATCTGCCTATGGCAGTGACTCGCACACTCAGCAACTGACTTTCGCAGTTTGATGAAAATAACATATCAGTTACATAAACCTATAAAATTGTCCACATGGTCGAGTGGGACATACCCCTAAGCCTAAACAACCAAAACCGATGAATGATGAGGATCTCTGGATATAAAACTCTGAATGTGAAGACTCAGACAGGTTCTCAAAATAAAAAAGTATAAAAAGATATAAATATTTAGCCCAAGAGCCAAATGAAGTAAAGGGATTTTTACAAATCAGTATATGAATTTTATTGCACGTAAATAACAAACAAAAGACAAGAAATGGTAATCAGGTGAGGTAAAATACAAAATAGCAGCTAGAAAAACCAGTGCTAGCAGAAATGTATAGATGGAAATAATAATGAACTAGGGAGAGAAATACGTGTCACATTGCAGACACCCGCACAGGGCTGAATCAAATGGAAAATGAATGTCCATAAGGGGTAAGTCAGCAAATAGATCAGTAGGTAATATGGATGAACAGGGCTACCAACTGCAGACAACTAAACTATGATTGCCCTAAAACGGAGCATAAAAGGATCATTTGCCGTATGTAAGTATTACAATCCAAGCCAAGAAATCAATTGCTGTATGTAAGCATTAAGATATAAGCTGGATGATACAAGCTAAGGAGCAAACCTCATGATAATGAGGTTACATTATGACAGCAGGAACAGTCTCTTAGCAAAGCTCAAAAAATAACTTACAGTAGGTAGTTGCATAGCTTTTCAGGCTAGATTAGGTAGTATCTCAAGTCATCCTCTTACACCAGGTACTCTCGGTTTAGGATGAAAGTGATTCGCAACCACTTGCAACATACAGGGCTGTCTCTTTCCACAGAGCACTCACTAGCATTTTAGATTAGGTTCATGGAATAGCTGTTGGCCCACAATTATTCTATCAGCTCTCAAGGCTTTTCTTGTATACATCATGTAACATATATACATCCTGACGTACTGTATACCCTGTATAATATGAATACATTCAGATTTCTACCCATCCATCCATTCCATCATCCATGTCATTAAAGAGAAGTAGAGAATATTTCTTATTGCCAGTGCTGGTGTAATGGTGCTTTGTGCATTACTTCTATTCTCTGTAGTGTCTTATACAGGAGATCATGCTGAGGCTGTGTGTGAGGCTGGGGAGTTAAGTGCAAGTGGTGTAGGCGAAGTTATAAGAGGTGTGCTCACTGCTGGCTTCCAACCCAGCACAAGAAATTATAGGAAATGTAGTAGGAAAAGAACAGAGTATTCTGAAGACGACGTGATCACTATGACAAAAGAGCTGCTGCCAGGGCACAGGAAATGTATAAAACAACATGAAACTTGGCAGAAAATGTGTATAGAGTTATTAAAGGGAATCTGTCACCCTATTTGTCGACTATCAGCTGTAGCCACCGCCATCAGGGCAGAGCAGTGCGCCTGTGCCAGAGCCGTGATGGGAAGCTAAGAAGAGGCCGGCTTCGCTAGAAGATGGGAGGCGCTGGACCGGACCGCGACGCCCATCAGACCGGACCGGACGGCGGACCACCCCTGGGTGAGTATAATATAACTCGTTTTTCTTCTCTTTCAGGTGACATCGGGGGCTTATCTACAGCATTACAGAATGCTGTAGATAAGCCCCTGATGGCGGTGGCTACAGCTGATGGTCGAAAAATGGGGTGACAGATTCCCTTTAATTGGCATTATCCTTAAGCATTTGTGGCAAAACAAGTAACTGTGTCAGGGTAGTGGACAACCTCTTTAATGCATTCGATTGGGACTTAAAAGGGGTTGTCCAGGCTTGGGGTACAAGACTGCAGTCACTCTGTGTGACTGCAGACTTGTGAATCTTCACAGTGCACGTTATCAGGGTTCTCTGGTGCCAGCGCCAGAAGCAGGCATTCATGTTACTTCCAGTATGCTATATGCATACTCCCATGTAGACGTGTCTGGCCTTGCTTGATTCACTTGTATTGAGCAAGGCCGCTGTAACAGCAATGCCGGCATCCCTGCAGGGTCCCATACCCTCCCAGCAGGGACTCCGACATACTCTCCGCCCCGGCCGCTCTGTGGTGTGTTCTTTCTCTGCTGTGGCTTCCTGCTCCCCTGGCCCTGCGCACATAACACAGGTTTCCTGGCGGTGCGCTTAGAGCACACAAGCACTCCCGGCTTTTTAAACAGGTGCCGCACAGACTCTGGAAATGCCCCCAGCCAAAAGCTGGGAGGCATCAGGTATACAAGGAACGCTGCCCTTTAGGGACGTGCCTGAGCAGCGATTACCCTTTGGTTAGCGTTGGTGCAACTTGTCTGTTAAATGGAACATCAAAGATAAAAATAATAGCAGCACTCTCCTTGTTCAAATCGTGTGTTTATTCTAATACAGAAGCAGCATAGTTATATGCAGAGGTTGAAGGTGTCAGGGGAGTTTTTCATGCGAAATAGAAGACCTGTCCGTCAGGTCTTCTATTTCACATGAAAAACTCCGCTGACACCTGCACCTCCGCATATGACTATGCTGTTTCTGTAATGGAATAAACGCACGAGTTGTACAAGGATGGGGTGAGTGTTGCTATTCTTTTCATCTTTGATGTTCCATTTAATTCACATTTTGCATTTGCATCACACTGAAGAGATCCTGCAAGGAGATTTGTGAGAAGCAGGCTGAGTGAGCATACTAAATACCATGATTGGTGCCTGAAATAACTCTTCAATTTTTGCAACTTGTCTGTTGTCAGGTCTTTGTCCCTATTCTAATTAACCGTGTTGACTAAACGAAAACTTGTCCCTGTTAACAGTGTTGTCTGAACATGAAACCGCTCCGGTGCTACCTGATCCTGAAACCACTTTGGTGGTACCTGAACCTGACACTGCTCCGATGGTACTTGTACCTGAAACTGCTCTAGCGGCACCTGAACCTGAAACCGCTCCAGCCATACCGGAACCTGAAACCAATCCGACGGTACCTGAACCAGCAACCACTCTGGCAGTACCTAAACCTGTAACCTCTCTGGTGGCACCTGAACCTGCATCTGCACCAGCAGTACCTGTTATGTTTAGGTAGCTGAGGAGGCAGGAGCAAAAAAACGCATAGGCAGCCTAACACCAGAGAGGTTGGAAACTAATAGGTTGCAGACCCCTAAACTAACCGCACAACTAGAAGCAGCCGTGGTACGTTCCTACGGAGCCCTAGACGCCTCGTCACAGCCGGAGAGATAGTTATCCCTGAAGATGGAAAGAGGAAAGCTAACTGCCCCGGAGTAGACCACAAAAGAATAGGAAGCCCCCAGACATATAATGGCGGTTAGACAAGATGAAAATACGAATACAGACAGAAAATAGATTGAGCAAATGCTGGGGCCCAAAACTGTCTAGATAGGACAGCACAGGAGAGAATACTGTCTGCAACCCAGAAAAACCCTAGGAAAAACTCCAACACTTCTGAATCCAAAAATACTGAGACCACACGGTCTCGACCACCTATATCAGATCTCTGGTGTGGACACGTAGCAACCCAGCAGTAAAATATCAAAAGAACTGAGCAAATGAACAAATACAAAAAAACGAATGGAGACCAGTCAAAGCCCCCCAAAGGGGACCCAGCTGAAGACAAAGAGCAATGCAGCAAAAAGCAAGGAATTCAAACCACAGTAAAAAAAACTGAAAGAGACTTATCTGAATGCAAGAAGGAGACAGCAGAAAAGCAAGCTGAATTACAACCTAGACCAGGAAGAACAATTGATCACCGGCGAGGATCATGGGAGGTCAGCTCACTTATATCAGGCCAGTCAGTACCACCTGACAACCACTCATCAACTGCAGGTGTAGGACTCTTGGTGTTCAACATAGGTTCAATACCCTCAGCAACCACCAGAGGGAGATTCAGCTCCTAAGTCGTCTCCAATGCGTTCACAACAGGTACCTGAGCCAGCACCAGTGTTCATCCTGTCCTGTGGCCTAGAATCCATGTTGACTGAACATGTTCCGACATTTAGTCTAGCTGTGATCTCAAATCCTGTCCTGCCAGTGACTCCGTGTCCATGACTGTGATCCTGACCATTGGCGTCAGCTGCTGCAATACCGGGGACTGCCCTTGGAGTGGTACCTGGTGGTTTCAATCCTAACTCCATCATCAGGAGCTCTAGCAAAAACCAGGTAGCCACTTACCCACACTACTCCATGGAAAGCCCGGTCCGTGGTGCAGTGGGTCCACCACCTGCGTGTGTGACAGCCAAACATGTCTAGTCAGCACATGACTGCGTGTATGCATATCACTGACACCAGAGAATCCTGCCAGCTCACACTGTGCATCCTATGAGGATTCACAAGTCTGCAGTCAAACAAAGTGACTGCAGACTTGTACACAAGGCCTGGACAATCCTGTTAAGGTTATTGGTACATACCTACTCTCTTGACTCTTAACAGTGTGAATGGAGAGAAATTCCTCATAAAAAATTCTGAAGACTTTTGACAGGCAACTTTTCCTCAAATTAAGCTTCAGCAACTCTTTTCTAAGTAATCCACTTGGATCCTTACCAAGCATACCTCAATGGTCTGTCATAATTATCACCTATTGATGTGAGAATACAATACAATATTATGATTTTGTACCTGGTTCAACTCAATTTTGTCCTACAAAATGATCAAACTATCTTCAGAAAAAAATGTACATACATGTTCTTTCTTCTTTAATTTCTACTTTTCTGTGGATGTGAAGTTGGACTTAGAGATCTATATGCACTGAATAATTGCTTTTGTTTTATGATCACAGCCTTACAGACTCTAAAATTTAATTCCCAACTAATATAATTAAAAAAAAACTCGGCAGACGTTTTACAATGCCTGTTGGCACAATACCTTTATCTTATTATTTCCCGGTTCATTCATAAGTCATGCATTTTTACACAGAACATTTTGTAGTACATCTAGCTTCACTAGAGATAAGCAAAGTACTTTTTTCAGCATCACATTTTACAGGGATTGCAGCAACTAATTTTTGCTTGTCTACGTTTGGACTGGAGCTGGTCAAATCGTAGAAGGAGAAAGAAGTCATTTATATTCAGCACTGTTATCTGAGATGCATGAGAAAATGGTAAAATTAAAAGTCCATTTTTTCTTTGTGTTTTATTAAAATGACCCTGCTACCTCCTCACCACTACCGGAGATATCGCCTCAACCAACACCGGAACTGCTGCAACCCCCCGACCTACTGTCTCCTGCCTCACAATCCTGTAGAGTGTAAACCCGAAAGGGCAGGGTCCTCTCCCCTTTGTATCAGTCTGTCATTGTTAGTTTGTTTACTGTAAGTGATACCTGTAATTTGTATGTAACCCCTTCTCATGTACAGCACCATGGAATCAATGGTGCTATAGAAATAAATAATAATAATAATAATTAAAATATCATGTTTCTGACCCAAACCGGGTTCTTCTTCAAAATAAAACACAAAGAACGAGCTGCTCTGAGTCCAAAACTTGTTATGTAATCAAATGCAATTTAAAAAAAATGGACTTTTAAATTTAAATTCTTCTAAAACTTTTTTGATGATGGAACTGCTTTTCTTTTTTAAACTGTTTAATATCACTTAAAAGGGTTGTTCGATACCTATGATGCCTTTTATAAATATCTACTTTTAAGCCATAACCACTTTAGTAAATTGCTTTATCATAAAATGCCCAACAGTAATCTCTATCCTGCTAATCCCTCTTATCTGTTTTATTCAACTTTATTTCCTGTGATGTTTTATTTGAAGGGAGTCTCACAGCTTTGTCATTGCCATTCCCTGATGACGTCCTGTTTCAAGGGGTTTCAGTGTCCGCCACCAAAAATTCTATGGCCATCGCCACAGCCTCAGCCTCTTTCACCGCCATCTAGTTCCCTGAAATTAGACATCATCAGCAGGCAGTAAACCAAACAACTGTGGGGAGACACTGCTGTCACTCAACCTGGTTCCATCACTGCCCTTTGATGATGTCTCATTTCAAGGAAAGAGACATCAGTGATAGAAAAAGGGATGATAGTGTTGGCCATTGACGCTGCGTGTCACAACCACGTAAGCCGCTATCACTTCTTCATCACTCTCTTAAAAAGGACATCATCAGGACTCGGGAGTGACAAAGCTGGTGTAAGTGACCACAGAGCCGCCCATGATGATGTACTGTGTCAAGGGGGCTGATAGAATCTGAAGAGAACTGACTGCGGGGCCATACTGTAGTGTAGATATAAGGATTAGCTGAATATTGAACATCGTAGAGAATTGTAGAATAAAGCAAACTACAAAGTGTTTATTAGAGCATGGAGATTAACATTAATAAGTGACACCATAGCTATCGGTCACTCCTTTAACCTACACTTATGAACACTAAACATCTTTGGGTATGTTAATAGGATTGTTCCTTCCTCCTATATGAGAGAGAGTGGAAAGCTTCTCTTGAAGGTGAGTTCTTACTCTGGCGGATGAGGTTTCATGTAATATGGTATATTTGATTATTTATTTGAATGGGCAGTGTCATGACTACTAGAGACCATAAGTTCAAAAAAGCAACCTTGGAAAGACGTGGCACATCAAAACCCATTGGACTACTGCAATGCTTTATTAATTGGCCTCCCCCTTACTCGACTTTCCCCTCTCCAGTCCATCCTTAATGCAGCAGCCAGGGTCATTCATCTGGCTAATCGGTACTCGGATGCGTCCGCTCTTCGCCAGTCCTTACACTGGCTGCCCATTCATTATAGGATCCAATTCTAAGTACTTGTTCTCACCCACAAAGCTCTCCACAGTGCAGCAACCCCACTACATCTCCGCCTTCATTTCCATGTATCGGCCTAACCAACTGCTGCGCTCTGCAATCGACTTTCGACTAACCTCTGCACTAATCCGTACCTCCCACTCCCGACTCCAAGACTTCTCCCGTGCTGTGCCAATACTCTGGAATGCTCTACCCCAAGAAATTAGGACTATCCACAATTTGCATAGTTTCAGGCGCCCCCTCAAAACACATTTGTTCAGAGCGGCCTATCACGTTCATTAATCAAAATCATTCTATGTGTAAGTGTGTGTGTTTAGCCCATTCACTATCTCCATCCATCCCTCACTCCCTCAAGATGGCTGGACCATCATTGTAAATGCACCATTGTATATACACACCTGTACTTTGCATCTCCCCCACCTCATTGTAGATTGTAAGCGCTCACGAGCAGGGGCGGCTTATCTTGCTTTAATTATTGTATTGTTAACGTTGTTACTTATGACTTGTGTTTTGAAACTGTTATACTGTAAAGTGCTGCGGAATATGTTGCCGCTATATAAATAAAGATTATTATTATATATTATTATTACTTCAATGGAGGGGCTGCTGGCCGGAGGAGCAAACCAGAGGCAAGATTGCTTGTCATGCAGGGTCAATGAAAAGAGGTCAGGGAGTCTTATTTGCTTATTTCACTATTTTTCTTATTATTTCATAATGTTTCGGTGCTGTGTATGGAAAATTTTCCACTATGGCATTTTTTGATTGTTTAATTTTTTTTTCTTAAAGTGGCTTAAAAATAGAGAAAAAAAACGATTTTATACATTTTTTTGGGTATCATTTTTATTAGCTTTCTCTTTCTAACTTAACAGTTTCTATTAATGTGACGTTAAGCAACTCTGTGTGTAAAATTCCATATGTCATTGTGTTAAATGCTTGTAAATCTATGCACAGACTAAAAACATTTCTATCATTCAGATTTTCAGGTCTGTTTTATGAATGCCTATTTGACCTCTATATTTTTTAATGTGACTAATGGAGCTTTAATTTTTATGGGGCTCTTCTTTTAAGAGATTATTCTTCTTAAAGCTTAGTTTATGAATTGATATACAACTTATGCTGGAATAACATTGCATAATGATTTAGTGTGACTTTAACAGATCTTTTTTTGTCAGGGATTTATATAAAACATTAACACAAAAATTGCTTCTCATTTGTGGTAAAGGATCTGAAGAGTTCAATGATCTATTAAGTACTGCAGAATCTCCGAAAAAAAATCTATTTTCTGATGCTCCAGAAAGATTGCTAACACAAGGGGATAGATAGTGGTTAGCATTCGCATTGCGTTCTTCGGCTGCATTGCACTTTTTTATATATGAATTACTGCAGATTTAAAAATGGTATGACTTTTTTCATGTTTTGAACAGTGATGAGTAACGTTGCATCATATACTGTAAGTTGATTAATATTGCATCAACATTTGATGAAATGTAAACTATTTTGCAGTATTATTATTATTATGAGCTGGTGTGATTTCTCTCATACATAGCACAGCGCACAGAGGTGGGATTCCAGCTCTTCATTTCTTTTTTAGCATACAAATGACAAGCAGAAGAGGCATAGATTATACTGCATCACTGAGCTGTTGTAGTCGTCTCACCTCCCCGGCCTTCGGCCCACACTTCCTCCTGCTGCTGTGGTCTCCTAGGATCTGTGCACGTCTGGCAGATCCAAGGGCACTGCGCTTCGGGCATGCACGCTTCCGGTCTCTTAAAGAGACAGTGTGCACTGTCCTAAAGTGTCCTCAGCCAAAGACACTTAATATTTAAGGCACCTCCACCTGTTCCGAAGTGCCTGAGCAACATGTTCAGTCAGTTTGTCTGCACACATGCTAGTTGTCAGGTCCCCTGTTCTTGTATACCTGCCTGCACCTGCCTGTTCCTGCCAGTACCTGTCTGCACCTACCTGTACCTGCCTGTGTCTGTCAGTACCTGCCTGTACCCATCAGTACCTGCCAGTGCCCACCAGCATATGCTGTGCCTTATTGTATACCAGCCATTCCAGCCAGCACCTGCCATGCCTTCCTGTATATCAGCCGTGCCTGCCTGTACCTGCCGTGCCCACCCATTCCTTGTCATTTAAGCTTCCTACCCCTTTGGTGGTCAGCTGCCATGTGTCTGAAAACTCTAGTGTAGAGTCAGGTGTTTGCCTAATCACGCCCCTCCAGGTTCTTCTTGGTCCACGGCACAGTGGATTCACTGCCACATGTATTGTACATTGCTCAGACCATGGAACCAGCTTGCTCTCAATCCCATCGAGTCTCTGATCTGTACCAGGAGGCCTCCATCCAGAAAGACCAGCAGGACAAAATCATATCTTATCTGTGGACAGTGAGTATCTGCTTGGACACGCTGACATCATCGGCTGCATCCACTCCTATCCAAGCTACGGCAATCACTGCTGTGATTCTCCAGTCTACCAGTTATGTTCCTGGTTCTGGACCCCATCTGTCTCCTCCTCCATGATTTGATGGTGATGTTATACAATGTGAACTGACGTGCCTATAGCTTAAAGTGGCATTTATCATGTTGAACCTAGGTGGCGACACTCTCGCATAGTTCAACCTCTTATGGGAGAGAGGGGATTCCTCGATCTCCAACCTTTAGACTTTCCTAGAGGCCTTCCGCAAGGTCTTTGATGAAGTGGGACATTTTTCTCCAGCAGCATCCTCTCTCCTCAGACTGCACCAGGGAAATCTTGCTGTGGTCCAGTACACCATCTGTTTTCGTACTCTGCCCTCCGAGCTCCCTTGGAATAATGACGCGCTGACAGCTGCCTTCTGAGAGGGCCTGTCTGAGAGAATTAAGGATGAACTAGCCGGACAAGATGTTCCAGCTTCTTTAGATGACCTGGCATTCCTGGCTACACTGATCAACCTCAGGTTTCAGGAGCACTTCACGGAGGTGATCTGAGAGAAAAAAAATCTATGTGATTGGCCTTCCAGAGGTCAATCATTCCACAGACCTCAACTTTGACACCCTCTCTGAATCTACGCAAGTCCACCATGTGAAGCTGGCTAAGCATCGTCAGGAAGTCCGTTGTTCTGAGGGGAAGCGCTTCCACTGTGGAAGTCCTGAACATTTATTACTTATGTCCTGAGAATCTGGGAAACTCCAAAACCTAGGGTCAGTAGGAGAGTCTACCCTGGGTGAGAACTACTTCTCTCCCCCATTGACTCTGTTAGTGTCCGTTTCCTGTGGCAACACCCGTTTTATTGAATCAGCCTAACTGAAAGCTGGTTCCGCAGGAAATTTAATTCAATAGGCTGTGGTGGAACGGTATCAGATCCCCTTCCAACGTCTTCAGGGCCCTTTGGTGGTATCGTCCGTGGATGGGAGACTAGTGATGACCAAGCTGTTCGAGTTCAGCAGGTTTGGCCAAACTTGAGTTAAAGTTTGGTTCTGTTCCAAACTTGACCCTGAATCGAAACCCAATAGAAGTCATTGGGGACCTGAACTTTTGTGCTGTAAAATGGTGGTAGTAAGGCCTAGGGGGCAGCAAAAGGAAGCAAAAAGGGGGTAAGAGCAGGATAATTGCCATGTGAATAGAAAAATGACTTAAATCCCTTAAATTAAATTAGTTAGTAAACATTAAGTTAATTACTATAACCAACAGGCTGATTTGAATCAATAGAATGGTGTGAGGCTAGACAACAAACAGGCCAAAATCAATAAAAGTCAATGTAGGCTACTCTTATCAATGCCATGTGTAAATATTAATGCATTCATTGAAACCCACCCAGAGTTAAATCACATAAGTAAGAAAATGAGACAGCTGTGAGCTGGTTTTATTATTCTAGGAAGAGGTCAATATCCATAAAAGTTCCCAGTCTATAAATAACAGGTCACAGCTATCTGTGAAGCCTTTACTGGTTATTAACAAATTAAAAAAGGAACCCAAAAAATTACATGGGGTCACGCCTATTATTAATAACCAGCAGAGGCTAACCAGACAGCTGGGAGCTGATCTTAATATGCTGGGAAGGGGCCATGGATATTGGCCCCCTCCAGCCTAATAACACCAGCCCTCAGTCACCCCAGAAATGATCCATTAGATACACTAATTCTGTTGCTTAGCCTTGGCTCTTCCAGCTTACCCTGGTGCATTGGAAAACTGGGTAATAGCTTATTGGATTGATGTTAGCTATGTAATATCCGCTGACATCAAACCCAGAGGTTAGTAATGGAGAGATGTCTATTAGACACCCCCTTATAAACCCATATCCAAAAGTAATGAAGACACACAGAGAAAAATTATTTAATTGTACAAAATTACTCCCCAACAATTACACTCTTTTACACATTTATTAACATGAAAATAATTAACCAAAGTAATCCTCATGTGTCCACCATTAATCCATATGATGAGATCCCACGATGACCCATGGCTCTGCTACATCCAGATGGTGTTGTGAGTGGTGACATCAGTAATGTGAACGCTCACCATGCCAGCCGGAGCGCAGTTAGCTTAGCGTGAGAACTAGGCTGCAGTGATAAGTGGTGACATAATTAAGGTTACCGCAGGTAACAAGAGGCAGTTCTCACAATAAGCTCTGTGTGAGCTGGCCTATGAACTGCAGTCATCTGAGCTCATAGCAGCCGGTTCTCACGCTATGAAGCGCCAGTGACGGACTGATGAACCACCACGTGTCTTGTGGGCAGATGAGACCAAGATACAGTTTTTTGGTAAAGCACATAATTCTACTGTTTAGTATAAATGGAATAAAGCCTACAAATAAAAGAATACAATAGTTAAAGTCAAACATAGTGGAGGTTCAGAGATATTTTGAGGCTGTTTTTCTGCCTGTGGCCCTGGGTGCCTTGAAATGTGCAGATTCCCAAAGGATTTTGGGTCACAATGTAGTGCCCAGGGTCAAAAAGCTGGGTTTACATCATAGTAGGTCATTGGTCTTCCAGCAGGACAATAACCCCAAACATACTTCAAGAACCACTCAGAAATAGATGGAAACAAAACACAGGAAAGTTCAGAAGTGGTAATGCCAGCTCCAGTACAGTAAAATCTCCCACCACTACCTCTTACATAAAGATGCTGCACAGAAACTGTGAATCAGTACACTAAATCATTACATCATTTAATTTTACCTGCTTTGATGACTTTCTGAGTACAAAACATCATAAAAAACATGAATTGGTAAATGATTGCATAGTAAAAAACAGCAGCAAGACTTAGAATTTATAAGGCATGTCTGTCATATGCTATTTCTGCTGCTATACCTCACCGTAGATGAATTGCAGATAAGAGTGGTATTATTGTAGAATACAGAAGGAAATTGAATCGGCCCTGAAAATTTTTTTTCTTGTACGTGGCAGCAACAAACTGTGGAGTAACACAAGTAACACTTTCAGCTTTGATGAATTTCTGAGCACAGATGAATGTAAAAGCCATGAATTGGTTAATGAGTACATGGAAAAAAAGATTGTTGATTGGCTGTGCTGCAAGTTGAGCAGGTCAACCATATCTTAACGAATTTCTTGCGGCATTTCGGCACTGTTCATCATAGTGATTGGGCCGAACTCCTGCCTTGTGCCAAATTCTCCTACAATAACCATGTGAGTCCTCTGTTAAGTCTCACTTTTTTATTGGGTATGGTCAACATTCCAATTTTCCATTCCTTGTAGCTACTACCTCCAACATCCCTGAGGCCTAAGCCCTCATGAAGGGCTTCTCTAGAATTTGGAAGGACACCAGGGCAAGTCTTCACAATGAAAGAAAGGCACCAGGTTAAGTTTTCAGAATTAAGAGATACACGAACAAGAGGCATGTGGAACCATCTCTATTTTGTCCTAGGGACCGGGTTTGGCTTTCTTTGAAGTTTGTCCATCTCAAGCTACCTTTGTACAAATTTGGTCCTTGCTTTATCAGTCCATTTGAGGTTCTCAAACAGAAAAATGCCATATACTACAAGCTCATGCTCCCAGTCTTTTTACATATCCCCAACCGAATCCATATATCTCCAATCAAGACTGTCATCTTAAGCTCCTCATTCAAAGACCCAGGTATCATTCCTGCTCCAGTTATCTATGAATATGTCTGTGCGGTAGAGAATATTCTGGCCACTAAAACAGTAAGAGGAAAAACCTTTTTCCTAGTGGATTGGAAGTGGTTCGGTCCTGGGGAGAAGTTGTTGGAGCACAAGAAGAACATACATGCCCCTCTCCTTCTGGAGAGATTTCTTGCAGACTTGAAGAAGAGGGGGCATAAAGAGTGGTACTGAAGTGCTGGCACAATTCCCATTCTTCTCTCCCCCCTGGCCGGGATACAGAGTCACTCAACGTCCCAGCCCTCGGCCCCCACTTCCATCTGCTGCTGTGGTCTCTCGTGTTCTGTGCATGTCTGGCAGATCCCCAGGCATTACGCTTAGAGTGCGTGTGGTCCCAGTCTCTTTTTAATACACAACAAGCACTATACTAAAGTGTCCCCAGACGACAGCTTAGAGACACTTATTATTTAAGTCTCCACCTGTTGAGAGGTGCCTAAGCAACGTCTTCTGTTGGTTTGTATGCATGCTTGCAGCTCCACTGTTCTTGTATACCTGCCTGTACCTGCTTGTTCCTGCCAGGACCTGTATGTTCCTGCCAGTACCCACCAGTACCTGCCAGTTCTTGCCAGCATCTGCCATACTTTCTTGTATACCAAAGTGACTGCCAGCAACTTTCGTGCCTTCTTCTATATCAGCCATGCATGACTGCACCTGCCATGCCTACCCATTCCTGGCTGCTCCAGCTTCCAATGCCTTTGGGGGTCAGCTGCCGTGTGTCTGAGTTCTGTCCTGGAGTAGCACCTGGAGTCCATCTGGAGCCAAGTCTCACCACACCATCAGGGGCTCTAGCGAAGAGTTAGGTGTTCACCTAGTCATGCCCCTCCAGGCTCTCCTCTGCTCATGGTACAATAGTTCCACTTCCACGTGTGTTACAGCTGTTTGAAAGTAAATCCACCTCTGGGGTATGGTAATAGACATGTTAGAAAGTGCAGCACTATCTTTCTGTGACTATCTTTACCTTTTTCCTCACTCGGCACTCATCTTCTCCTCCATTCTTCATAGAGTATAATGGGCTGTATTACATGACACCAAAGCTATCTAGCAGTCCAACATGTTAAAGTGAGAAGGTGGAATTACGTCACAACCCTTAAACGATAGCAGTATTGCGCCACTGTGCTTTCAGCTGCGTTTTTTAGAGCAGACTACAAGTTTAGGAGACAGGCAGGAGAGGAAGAAGTGTCTTAGAAGTGGGAAAAGAAGTTTATTTCTTTGGTAGATTTTATTTATTTTAATTAACCTGTACTACTGATTTATAAAAAGTTTGTTGAAAGTACAGTTCTATTTTAAGTATATACTAGCTCGGCCCGTGCGAAATTTTCACACATTGGTCGTTGGGGGCCCAGACAATTTCAGAAAAAGTAAGCTGGACAAATGTAAATGTATTTCATGAGATGATGAATACAGACAGGTATTTATATATGTAGCTTGGTAATACAATAAATTGGTTTGATAAGTAGAGGCCAAAAAAATTCTTCTGGTTGAGGTGCCACCTGCAGGTCATTGTGTCTTTCTGTAGGTTTATGAAAATAAATGCTTAAACTGTATTTAGTGATAAAATCGTGAATGTGTGGTTTGTTTGGCTCTTTTCTTGCTGAAGGGAGCAAGTTTACCTTTCAAATGATGTATCGTTTATGTGTGTGGGGCGAAGTAATCAGCGAAAAAGCAGTGCATGTTTACAAATGTGTTTGCATATGTGACTCCCCATTTGTGTGTGTGGGTCAAAGTAATCACCGAAAAAGCAGTGCATGTATACAAATGTGTTTGCATATGTGACTCACCTGCAGTGCAGTGTACAATCCTCCAATGTGCCTGAAATAGGCTGGGAAAGCACTTGAGCAAGCTGGAAAGACCCCAATGAAAATGTTTGGATTTGTTTGTGATTTCTGTAAGCAGCTTTGTGGTAGTGTGCTTTGGGGTAGTGAGCTGCCACCTGCAGGTAATTTGACCTTTCAAATGGTGTATCATTTGTTTGTGTGGGTGGAGTATGAACGGAGCAAGTGTGCAATTCAATAGGCAGTGCATGTTTACAAATGTGTTTGCATATGTGCCTCACCTGCAGTGAAGTGTGCAATCCTCCAATTTGGCCAAAATAGGCTGGGCAAGCAGCTGGGCAAGCTGGAAAGCCCCCAAGGCAAATGTTTGGATTTGTTTGTGATGTCTGTAAGCAGCTTTGTGGTAGTGTGCTTTGGGGTAATGTGGTGCCACCTGTAGGTCATTTTTCCTTATGCAGGTTTATGAAAATTAATGTTTAAACTGTATTTTGTGATCAAATTGTGGATGTGTGGCTTGTTTGGCTATTTTCTTGCTGAAGGGGGAAAGTTTACCTTTCAAATGGTGTATCATTGGTGTGTGTGGGTGCAGTATGAATGGAGATACAAAGTAATCACCGAAAAACAGAGTTTAGAAATAATATAATAAAAGATAGATTGTCAATGGGTGTAGAAGTAAAATAACTTTGTTCCATCTCTATCCTAATTTGTGTGACTTGTTAGACTAGTAGAAGACATGTCGGAAAAGCATGTTAAAATACAAAAGACGATAAAATTACAAATATGAAAATTTATGATAAAAATCAGAATACCAAGCTGGCTCTCATAACAAGAGAGTGTTAACAAAATGACGCATTAGTTGAGACACATGGTTATATTATATCTTCATTTTATATGTCCAATTAAAATTCATGAAGCCTCCACTGTACCCATTTATGCCTTTACTTTCATAATAAAAATGTGTTCAATGCAATATGTATTCTCCCCTTTAAGCATTGCGTTCAGGGTAGGATAGCTCTGTACACCTAGCCACATTAACCAGTGGTCAGTTACCTCTATGGCACATTAATCTTTCAAGCCATTACACCTGACAACCTGACCCTTACATGATAGTTGCGAGACCAATTTACATAGCCTTAAGTTCTACATAGACTTATCAATCATAACTTTTGACTGGTCCCAACTGCCAGTGGAAACATTCAAACACATACAATCAGTGTCACTACTAGGCTGTATTACTCATGTAGGTGTGTAATAATGGAGGCGGTGACAATATATCACAACCCTCATGTGATTGCATTATTGGTGCAATGTGATAAATACTTTATATATGTACACTAGTGATGAGCGAGCGTGTTCGTCATTACTCATTACTTGCTCGAGCAATCAGTGTGCTCAGGATGCTCTGCAAGTATTTTATTAATGCTCAAGTAGGAGCTCGAGTCATCGCCCCTCATGTTTGGTGTTTTTTAGACAGCCAATAAACATGGGAGGACAACAACAACCCTTCTTAGGGCTAATGGTAATCAATGGTAATACTGCTGATAGCAGCACTTAAGGAGAGATTGTGCTGAAGGGATATTATAGGACAGAATAGGGTGAATTGCATGCCCTTTATGCTGCAGCATGCAACTCACACCAAAACCCCTTCTCAGGGCTAATAATATTCTTTTTGCTCTTAATCCTACAAATTGTTCTGAGCAGGGAAATATTATACACCATTTTTACTGTGGCAGTTGTGCCTCAAAAGCATACAGTCAGACTTGGTTGGATCTCAATAGCATCAATACATTGCTGCAGTGTAACCAGTCCATCTGAAGTGTGCAGATTTTCCTGGCATTGTAATACTGTAATTTTTTCAGCAGTGAAATTTTATACAACATTTATTGTGTTACAGTTGTGCCTCAAAACAAAACAAAAACATTGTTTGATTAGAAATAAGCCCTATGTTGATACTGCAGTCTAAGACATCCATCTTAAGTGGGCACATTTTGCCGGCATTGTAACATTGCAATTTTTTCAGCAGTGAAATTTTATACAGTATTTATTGTGCAAGTCAAAAGTAGAGATGAATGAGCTTGTTTGGGAAACGTTCGCCAATCTCAAATTCGGCATGAACATTGCACATTTGGATTTAGGTTCGAATTCCCAAGCATTTTTCTTCAAAATAGGCAAAATTCGGCCAAATCTCATTAAATCATCAAGTTTCCACTGATGCTTTTGTTAGGACTTTGGTTAGAATAGTGGAGCTGTGTGATGAGCGAGGGGACGTGTTTGTTGAGGAGAGGTCAGAGTAGTGGCGGACTGTATTTTTTTAATTAACTTAATGTGTGGAGATGCAGGCAACAAATCAGGGCACAGAAACCATCCACAGCATCCAGACACAAAGGCTTCTATCATTGGATGCTGAAGTCACATGGTCCTCTCCATATAAAAACCGGACATGTTGTTTTTGCACCATTTTTTCAGTGTAATAGCATGGTGAGGCTGTACCTGCTGCAGGTAGTCAGATAGCTCAGATTGGATCCTGTGTGAAATCGACATTCCAGCAACTAAATCGTTTGAGCTAATAGTGTAGGCCAGAGACCAGGCCACATTTCAGAATCTAGATTGTTTGTGTTAATAGTGTGGGTGAGCCAGGAGCCCAAGTTTACAAATCTAAATGCTTTCTGCTAGCAGTGTGGGCCATACACCAGGCCATATTTCATAATCTAAATTCTTTCTGCTAATAGTGTGAGCCATACAGCAGACTAAATTTCAGAATTTAAATAGTTTGTGCTAACAGTGTGGGACAGACACCAGGCCACATTTCATAATTTAAATCCTTTCTGCTAATAATGTGAGCCATATACCAGACCACATTTCAGAATCTAAATAGCTTGTGCTAATGGTGTGGGACAGACACCAGGCCACATTTCAGAATTTAAATCCTTTCCGCTAATAGTGTGGGCCATGCACCAGACTACATTTCAGAATCTAAATAGTTTGTGCTAATAGTGTGGGCCATAATCCAGGCCACATTTCAGAATCTAAATCGCTTGTGCTAATAATGTGGGTCAGAGACCAGGCCACACTTAAGAATCTAAATCGGTTTCGCTAAAAGTGTGGGACAGACCCCAGGCCATATTTCAGAATCTAAATCATTCCTGCTATTAGTGTGAGCAATACACCATGCCACATTTCAGAATCAAAATCTTCTGTGCTAATAGTATGGTCCAGAGGCCAGTCCACATATCAGAAACTAAATCATTTATGCTAATAGTGTGGGCCATACACCAGGCCACATTTCAAAATCGAAATCGTTTGAGCTAATAGTGTGGTCCAGCGAGGAGTCCACATTTCATAATCTAAATCCTTTCTGCTAATAGTGTGGGCCATAGACCAGGCCACATTTCAGAATCTAAATCGTTTGTGCTAATAGTGTGGGCCAGAGACCGGGCCACATTTCAGAATCTAAATTGTTCTAATAGTGTGAGCCAGCTAGAAGTCCACATTTCCAAATCTAAATGCTTTCTGCTAATAGTGTTGGCAAGAGACCAGGCTGCATTTTAGAATCTAAATCCTTTCTGCTAATAGCGTGGGCCATACACCAGGCTACATTTCAGAATCTAAATCCTTCCTGCTAATAGTGTGGGCTAGAGACCAGGCCACATTTCAGAATCTAAATTGTTTGCGCCAATAGTATGGGCCAGAGACCATGCCATATTTCAGAATCTAGATCGCTTGTGCTAATAATGTAGGTTAGAGACCAGGTCACATTTAGGAGTCTAAATCACTTTTGCTAATAGTGTGTGCCAGACCCCAGACCACATTTCAGAATCTAAATGGTTCCTGATAATATTGTGGGCCATACACCAGGCCACATTTGAGAATCAAAATCGTCTGTGCTAATAGTATGGTCCAGCCAGGAGTCGACATTTCATAATTTAAATCCTTTCTGCTGATAGTGTGGGCCAGAGATCAGGGCACATTTCAGAATCTAAATTGTTTGTGCTAATAGTGTGGGCCAGCCATAAGTCCACATTTCCAAATCTAAATGCTTTCTGCTAACAGTTGTGGGCAAGAGACCAAGCCATATTTCAGATCAGAATCTAAATCCTTTCTGCTAATACTGTGGGCCATATAGCAGGCCACATTACAGAATCTAAATTGTGCTAATAGTGTGAGCCAGCTAGAAGTCCACATTTCCAAATCTAAATGCTTTCTGCTAATAGTGTTGGAAAGAGACCAGGCTGCATTTTAGAATCTAAATCCTTTCTGCTAATAGCATGGGCCATACACCAGGCTACATTTCAGAATCTAAATCCTTTCTGGTAATAGTGTGGGCTAGAGACCAGGCCACATTTCAGAATCAAAATTGTTTGCGCTAATAGTATGGACCAGAGACCATGCCATATTTCAGAATCTAGATCGCTTGTGCTAATAATGTAGGTTAGAGACCAGGTCACATTTAGGAGTCTAAATCACTTTTGCTAATAGTGTGTGCCAGACACCAGACCACATTGCATAATCTAAATGGTTCCTGATAATATTGTGGTGGGCCATACACCAGGCCACATTTGAGAATCAAAATCGTCTGTGCTAATAGTATGGTCCAGCCAGGAGTCGGCATTTCATAATTTAAATCCTTTCTGCTGATAGTGTGGGCCAGAGACCAGGGCACATTTCAGAATCTAAATTGTTTGTCCTAATAGTGTGGGCCAGCCATGAGTCCACATTTCCAAATTTAAATGCTTTCTGCTAATAGTTGTGGGCCAGAGACCGGGCCATATTTCAGAATCTAAATCCTTTCTGCTTGTACTGTGGGGCATATACCAGGCCACATTTCAGAATCTAAATCGATTGTGCTAATAGTGTGTTCCAGCCAGGAGTCCACATATCAGAATCTAAATTATTTCTGCTAATCGTGTGGGCTAGAAACCAGGCCACATTTCAGAATGTAAATAGTTTGTGCTACTAGTGTGGGCCAGCCTTAAATCCACATTTCCAAATCTAAATGCTTTCTGCTAATAGTTGTGGGCAAGAGACCAGGCCACATTTCAGAATCTAAATCCTTTCTGCTGATAGTGTTGTCCATATACCAGGCCACATTTCAGAATCTAAATCGTTTGTGCTAATAGTGTGGTCCAACCAGGAGTCCACATTTCAGAATCTAAATCCTTTCTGTTAATCATGTGGGCTAGAGACCAGGCCACATTTTTGAATTTTAATTGATTGTACTAATAATGTGGGCCAGAGACCATGCCACATTTCAGAATCTAAATTGCTTGGGCTAATAATGAGGGTCAGAGACAAGGTCACATTTAGGAATCTAAATCAGTTTTGCTAATAGTGTGGGCCAGACACCAGGTCACATTTCAGAATCTAAATCCTTCCTGCTAATAGTGTGTGCCAGAGACCAGGCCACATTTCAGAATCTAAATTGTTTGTGTTAATAGTATAATAGTGTGGTCCAGTGAGGAGTCCACATTTCTGAATCTAAATCCTCTAAATAGTATTTTTTGGACTATAAGACACACCTAGGTTTTAGTGGAGGAAATTAGAAAAAAATTGAGGCAAAATATATGGTCAATTCTGTACTTAATATCCCCTATTCTGTTATATATGGTCCCCTCATCCCCATCCTGGTATGCATGGCCCCCTTATCCCTAGCCTGGTAGACATGGCCCCCTCATCCCTATCCTGGTATAAATGGCCCCTCATACCCATCCTGGTATGCATGGCTCCCTTATCCCTAGCCTGGTACGCATGCCCTCCCTATCTTGGTATGCATGGCCTTCTCATACTTAGCCTGGTAGTCATCTCCCCCTCATCCCTAACCTGGTAGACATGGTGTTGGCAGCGAATTACTCATGATACTCTCCAAGCGTGTGACAACAGAACAATATATGATAAGCTTACTAGATCAGGAATAAATCATTTGTGTGTCTCTATCTGTGCAGCATCTGCAGTAGGCTGCTTCTCTCATACACAAACACAGGAAAACAGGAAATACAGTCACATGCTCTTCCTGTGTGAGCTTCTTAGAGTTTTTTTTTGTTCTAACTTTATACACAGCATACAAATCTAGCAGCTAAACACTCATAGACAGGATTGGAGTTGTTGCACCAAACATATTCCAACATCCCCACTCAACAACTACTTATCCTGTTAGTCCCATGGCGGTTCTGAAGTCCACAAGCTTGGCTTTTGATAATGGCTTTGTCATACCATCAGCTATCATCTTGTCAGACTCGCAATAAACAAACTCGAGTACTCCATGTTCCAGTCTCTTTCGCCGTGGCTTGCTTACACGTCGGCAGAGAATTCCTACAGTGGCTGTGATATCCAGATGAGTTGTGGTTGCTATATACAGAAGCACCCCCACTGCTTGTCTGCAACTCATATTGCTGGGTAGCAGATCTTCTTCTCCTTCCAACATTAAGTAGGACGGATCCATTGGTGTTGACGCACCTTTGGCTTCTGACATTCCAAACAGGTTTAGGAAGTGTTCTGACCTTATAAGAAAGGCATCTAGCTGGAATACCTTTGTTTAGCCTTTCTCATCTCCTGACTGGAGGTTGACTTGGTTCTTTTGTGTCTTCCTGGTGGCTTCAGAGCTTATTCACACTTCAGTGTTTTCCTTTTCGGTGTCTGGGTATGGTGATTGAGATTCTTGTTCTTGCTTCTTTGGTTAAATAACTGGTGTAACTTCATGGAATTTGAGAGATACAGAGTTTTCATCAATCACTACATCTCTGCTGTTTGTTACTGTGTTGGTCTCTGGGTGCAGGATTCTGTATCCCTTTTGAGTTTCGCTATAGCCCACCAGGACTCCTTGCTTTGCGTGTGATTCCCACTTGGAATGTTTTTCTTTGGGAACATACACAAACGTTTTACTTCCAAATATCCTGAGGTGCTTCAGGTTAGGCTTCTCGCAGTCCCATAGCTCATATGGAGTTTTATTTGCAGCTTTACCTGGCACTCTGTTTTGAAGTTAGCAAGCCGTCATGATGGCTTCTCCCCAATATGTTGTAGGTAGATTCGCATAAAACAACATACTTTTTCCACTTTCACAGATAGTGTGGTTCTTTCTCTCTGCAATGCCATTTTGTTCTGGGTTGTATGGAATGGTAGTTTGGAACACTATTCCATCCTTTTTCAAAATGTTTTCCCCCTTACACTTGTATATTTGGTTCCATTATCTGCACGCAGGGCTTTTGGCATGCTTCCAAATTTGTTAAACAGTACAGAAAGATATTCTTCATTCTTACTGTGAAGCAGGTAGGCGACGGTATATCTGGAG